>JAYJMG010188236.1:0-11416 GCA_036873935.1 Stomotoca atra
GAAAAACATGTACTCAGCGTCACGTTCTTAGCTTTTTTTAATTATTCTTATACTTCCTTTAATCATTTGTAGGCAACGAAAACGAAAAACTGGACCGCAAAATCTATTTTTGACAAGATATTTGAAACTCCTTCTGACAGAAGGATACTCTTTAATGATGACGGAGTACTGCCAAAAGATTCTACCAAAGTCGCTTAGTTTTTGCATATTTGTATATATGAGTTCTAAAATTTTTGCGCCGATTGCTTCGCAACTTAAGTTAATTGCATACTGGTTTTTCAATTCAGGTATCGTTCATTCCAGTATCTATTTGTTGAACTATGAAAAGTTTGGGTATGACGACATCATGGCTGACGACAACAGGATTTATAATTATGAAGGTTCACCAACCAATTATTTCTTTTATGACAATGGCCAATGCACGAAGGCACATAACAGGGAGAATGATTGGTTTGTCAAACGCAGAGTTGGTAGAAGGTATGAAGATGAAAAAGTTGATGTGAACAATCTCTTTCAATAATGTTTACAACCTAGCAGCTACAATTAACCATTCAGGTTCACTTGATGCTGGCCATTATTGGGCTTACACGAAAGACCCAATTTCAAATCTTTGGTACTCCTGTGACGATGCAAGAGTTAAAGTGGTCAAAGAAGAGGCTGTGCACAACGACACTGCATATGTTCTGTTTTATGTGCGTTCTTGATATTTTTCTTTGCATAGTTATATACACATTGATATATATATTTTTTTGTGTGTCTCTTTGTTTTGTTTTTGTGTGTTTTATATTATTAACTATTGTGGGAGAGGGCATCATATGCTCTAGCGGTTTAGAATTACCCCGGCCATTGTGTTAAATTTGAATGGTCTACCGTGAATATGTAGGGAGTTCAAGTTTGCTCACTTGTTTCTTCAGGTCTGACGCTCCTGCATTACCCTAGTCAAATATGAGAAGCATTTGCAAGGGGGTCTGTCTCTCTTGACAGGTCTTTGTGGCCAGACAACCACACATATAACCCAGTCAAAGCATTTAAGTCTTAGGAAATAAAGTGGCAGGCAGGCGCTGCCACTATTTATTTATTTATTTAATTTTTAAAGACAATACATGCTTTGATCACATAAGATAAAGGGTTTGCATTGAGGCAGGCTGGTCCGCCCCATTTTTTTATTTTTTTATTTATTTTTTTTTTTTAATTGTTTTTTTATATCTTTGACAATTTCCAAGTGTTGACCATTTGGAAAGCAACTTCTATGTCCATCTGTGTGAGGCTGAGTGTTGGTACCATAACACATGTGCAAGGCTACTGTCCAGATTCACAAGTTCTGGCGCATAGTTGGACAAAGTTTTTTGTTTCGTTTTGTTTGTTTGCTTGTCTATTTGTCTTGGTTTTGTTTGTGTTTGTTGGTGTATGGTTGTTCAGTTGTGAGTTTGTTTGCTTTTTATTTCATTTTTTTTTCTCGACTTTCTCTTTTGCCGGTATGGGTGGAACATAACTATTCTCAAGAGAGTTCTTTCTCTTATATTAAACTTCACCAATGTTTGGGAGGCATATCAGGCAGTTATCTGTCTGTCACCAATCAACATTTCCTTAATCCGTACTTACAGATGCCACACTGTACAAAAAGGATTTTGCAATACAATATGTAGAATAAAGAGAGCGATTGATGATAAATGGCAAAATTATTGCCTTGTGATTAACGACTGGGAGAATTCAGAGGAGGAAGCAGATGCGTTTACTCTAAAATGTCATGGAAATGTGAAGACTGCTCAAGCTAAATCCACAAAATGGTATAAAGAAGGGCTCGCGTCCTCATACTGTGTACGATGAGGTAATCAGGAGGACCTTTCGAATGTCCATCTATGTCTGTCCAGCCCAGGAACTTAAAACAAGTAATGATTTTTGTTTTTGTTTATTTTTTTATTTATTTGATTCTAAGTGTCCAAAGAGAAAATGAAAAGATGGTGTCGTATATAAAAAATTAAGCCAGTAAATACCTTAAAAAACAGATTTTATGCTAGCGTCAGCATGTCTTTCTTAATAGTGATGTTGGTCTTTTGTTTCTTTGATGGGTAAGATTCAGTTCATCACATACCTGTGCCACCTCACCCCTTTGTCTTCTTTATGATAAACCATGTTCATGGTCAAAATTCGTCAATTAAAGTTATGCCTTTTATAGGTTTACAACACTCAACAAAATTTGCCGAAAAACAACTTGGAGACTTCAGTTGACTCCATCGATGATGTGACTACAGATGAAATTTTGCATGTGGTGGCAGTGATGAAATCAGATCGTATGCCATTGCTTCAAAGTGTTGTCCTCACGCCAAAAGAATATTTGATAAATTGCCACGATGATTTGCAGCTAAACAACATTGCTAACTTTTGTGTCAATGCCAGATACCCATTGGTGATAGATACAACGTTTGATGTGTGTGATATGTGGCTAACAGACACAGCATATCAAAATTTGCGGCTTGTAAATTATAAGGGTGAACACCCATGGTTCTATGGTCCTGTCATCTTTCACATGAAGAAAACGTGTGAAACATTTTCCCAATTTGCGACTGACATAGTAGTAAAACATCCTTTACTGCGGTACAGATCTGAAAAGGGCATTTTTTCTAGGCGGGAAAACTGTATCACCTGAAACAAAGAACTTACTGTGCGTAAAATGCATGTCTGACCGTGACGAAAAGAAGCTCACAAGAATCAATGCTAAAGGGCAAAAAAACATTATTTTAGATATTTATGGTTGTAATGATGGTGCTATAAGAGAGTTAGGTTTGGCATCATCAGTAGATGAAGAAGATTTCCGGGTGAAATCGTTAAAAGAAAATTGGGAAGAGCTAGCACCTGGTTTTCATGATTGGTTTTTCCGAAACCAAGCAAAACAATTCCTTGACAATGTTATTGAATCTAGTCGCATTGGATCTGGTGTAGATGGGTTGTTTTATAATAATGTAATTGAGTCCGTTCACTCGGTTTTGAAAATCGAATAAACACGGAAGAAGCTAGAGCTGTTTACCAAACTGGTAAATTTCGACCTTCCAAAGAATTCAAACAATTTCAAGTAAGCATCATTTAACTCATTATGCAATGCCATTCCCAGGGCTTCGTCTCCTTTTTTGATGCCTTGACAAAAATGTAAAGAAGCCTTGGGAATGTGGTTGTCACTCGTCAATGTGTTCATTCCATCTTGTACACAATGACCTGTTTATGAGCTTAATATGAATTTTTCAAGTTGATTCTGTCACCTGGCATCGTTGGAGTGAAGAAAATTGAAGAGAACATGTAAATCGTTTGCGCTCATACTCTCCTTCGATTGCTGATATATACCAAAAACCTGGTAATGCAGGTAGAAAACCCAACCACACCATTAGGAAGAGGCCAAATCCGGATGCCATGATAGTGGCAGATCGGATTGGCGTAACGCCGATACCGATTACCCCATTGGTTGTGAAAAGGAAGAAAGAGGGTGGGTTTGAATGCTTCAAAGCTGTTCAAGGTGATGTCAGACTAATAAACCCAAGACATACTCAACGCAATTAAGGTGGATTTTGAGTTTATAAGAGAGTAACAGTAGCCTATAAATATTTTTCAAAAAAATGCTGGTAAAAAATAAGGCAAACGCAATGGCACAATTTTGGACCTCTAACATTGGACCAAATTTGGGCTATTTGGTCCAAAGTTTTTTAAGACGGGGGTAATGTTTACAGGGCAATAGAGAAATTGTATAGGAAAATCATTTTTACGGGAAAACTTTTTTAGTTCTTTTAATGAATTCTGTTTCGTTTAACATTCTACAAAAATTTTCGTGTCCAAAGTGCGAAAATTTTACCAGAAATTCGGGAAAAACTAAAATCCGGGGGGTTAAATATTTTTCAACCTATATCTCGCATGGTGAATAAAAACTAACAGAAACAATTCGAGACAGCAGAGTTATTCTTATATTATAAACTGCCAATATCCATCGAGTCTATGGTAGGAAACAACAAATGAAGATTCTTTTCGAGACAAACTTTGCAAAAACATTACCCCCGGATTTTACTAAAATGCTGTTTACGTGGATTTGGATGATCGAGGTCACATAGACTCGATGGATATATGATATGCAAACAAATACTTATCTAAAAAGTCTGAACAGTTCGTCTGGTATCGTAAATTGACCATGCGAGCATTTTGACCCCGCTTTAATTGCCTTGAGTAAGACCAATGGTAAACCTATGATTTTGAGATTGAAATCCATACACAAAATGGTTGCAAGGTAAAGTTTTTACTTCATTTTATTAGATTTCCTCACAATGCAATTTGCTAATCCCCCAAATGGTGGTCATAGTAGTAATCTACGTTTTACTTGCTAACAGACGGGTCTAGTGTCTCCTCAGGAAAACTGAAAAATACAATGGAAAAACCATGAGTTTCAATCACAACTTTCTGTATTTTTAGGTGTGTTGCCCCTTCTTGCACAACAAGGATTGGCAGCCAGGACGTTCTTATCGTCAAATCAACTGGTATGGTTTCATTCACTGACAAAAATGGAAATGTCCAAAAAAGGGATGGTACCATTTATGTGCACTTTTTAGAGGAGTGCTTATCATCTTATTTTGAAAAAATTGAGTACAGTAAGATTACTGTGGTCGAAGATACTTTAGCTCGACTGAAGAAAAATGAATGCGATTTCCTGAAATCTCTGGGTATCAAAATGTGACCTTGTTAGATATGTGATCTGTTAGATATTATTATTTGTTTGATATTTTTACGTATCTGTTTACATTTTGTTTATATTTTGTCATCTTTTTTTAATTTGATAGTTTTATAAAAAAAAAAAAAAAAAGCCTGATTTGCAGTCTCGAGAGTTTTATATAGTCTTGTATTACAAATTTGTAGTGCACGTTATTGTTGTTTTTATTTTGTTGTTTTTATTTCCATTTTTTGAATTTATAAGGAACCCAACCCCAACTCTAAGAATCAAATTTATTTTTTTCTAAAAATTAAATGCCTCTCTTTCACTGAAACCATTTTTTTTTATTTTGTTTTATTTCGCTATGAGGGCAACTTGTATAGGTTTTAGTGTTTTAAACATTGTATATTACCTAAAAAGAAAGAAAAGACATAAATGGCTTATGCTTTTGCTTAATTTGTTCAATTGTTAGTTCCTGTGAGTGATTGTATTGATCGCTTGAAGAAATGATTACTTAACTTTTTTCAGTGGTTAATAGATCCGCAGCATAGTCAATGAATTTCCCATCAATTATGCACACGAACCGTGAAGGATAACCTGATGTTAAATAGCTTATTAGCTTCTCTGCGCTTGAGTTGAACTTATCCACAGTGGGGAATTTTGCGAGATATTAATCGCCAGCGCGAGCAAAGAGATTGAACAAAGACTAGATATTGATTTAGCCTGAGTTCCCGGCCCGCATGTGTCAGACTGAACACGATTTTCTGCTTGTTATGGGTGACTCTGCATAGCTTTAGCTGGCTCTGGGTAGTTCTGGCATACACAAAGTATGTGTCAGCGGTAATTGGCCATTTGGCTGGCTCTGGGTAGTTTTGGCTGGTTCTGGTGGCTCTGGGTGATTTTGGCTGGCTCTGGGTGATTTTGGTTGGCTCTGCTTACTAATTCCATGGTTTAGGAGAACCGTCTTGCAATACTTCTCTTGTAAAGTAAGGTATAGCAGGTGTGTTAGCCCTGACCTACCTTACTCCCTACCTCGCGGTGAACCACCTTAATTGATATCTAGAAGGTTGGGGTAAATAAAACTGCTAGGGCAAAGCCCTCCCTTTATGGCCAGTCTCATACAGAATAAAAAAGCAAACAAACAATTAACATTTAAAAGTACAAAGAAAAAAAGGGTCAAATCTATGATCTTAAATAAAAGAGAATGAGAAGCTGTCATTATTAACAGATTTGTCGGGAATTTTCTTTACTGTTGTATCGTTGCAGGAAAACCATGATTTAGAAGAAGGATCTTGAACTAATGTGCAGTAGTGACCCGAATTTACAGATCCTGTGTGGTTGATAGATGCTATCCCACCGTAGACTCAATGGATTTTAGCAGTTTATAATTTAAGAATGACTCTCCTGTCTAAGGTTGTTTCTGTTAGTTTGTATTCACCATGCAGGACATAGGTTGAAAAATATTTAACACACACACACACACGTGTACAACCCCCCCACCTGATTTTAGTTTAAACAGAATTCATTAAAAGAACTAAAAAAGTTGTCCCATAAAAATGATTCTCCTGTACAGTTCCTCTATTGCGCTGTAAACATTACCCTCGTCTTAAAAAACTTTGGGCCAAATAACCCAAAATTGCGCCATCACATTTGCCTTATTTTTTACCATCCTTTGTTCGAAACATATCTACTGTTACTCTCTTATAAACTCAAAATCCACCTTAATTGCGTTGAGGAGTCATAAGAAAATATTGGGATTAGCAGAGAACCTTTCTTTTGCAAATAATTGAAGTGACTTTCCTTTTTCCTCTTTTTCATCTGTAGCCAAGAAGTGCTTTAACTGAATTATGAAAACAGGCACACAGTTGGTGATGGTAGTCTCCTTTTGCATTTAGTCAGTTGTTCACCAATAGGACAAAAGCGTCTGTTTTCGCCAGACAATATCTCAGGTTGGAGCTAGGCATCAAAAGATGATGAAATATTTGATGTGACAGGCAGTGGCAGAATATCATGGTGCTCTTCCTGTATGGTTTCACAAAAGCAGGAGTTAAGTGGTAGATACTTTCGTTGAAGTAATGATTACACCATCCAAGGATGTGTCAAGGAAGACCTTTTTTAATATGACAAGATTACTTGCAAAACCTCAGGGACATCTCGCTGAGAGTTAAAATCGAAGCCTTTGTCACCTTCGCTCAGTTTAGACTGCAATGCCCAATGGAAGTTGGATGGATCTTAAGTAGTTGGTTTGCGAATCTTCCAAGACATGATTGTGCTAATGGCTCATGTAAGCCTGGACAACTGACCGAAACTGTCATTTGCGGAAGACCAGAGTGCAGGAATAACACCAAAAGCTTGCAGAATCAAATTTGGATAGCATGTGTTGCCCTTGTTCAATCCTGGTGGTATGCATGGAGATGGTGATATGGGGACAGCCGTGCAACTTTGAAGATGAGAATTTTTCTGTTTCACAGCGTTAGTAGTTGACAAAACTAGGACGATGTATTTTTTCTAAAGATGGCTGGAGAGGAGAGGGTGAACTAGGAACATGTGTTATTGTTTGAGGTGGCTGAGAAAGAAAGGAGGAACTAGGAGCGAGTATTTTTGATTGAGTTGGCTGAGAAGAAGGATCCGAGGCTAGGGGGAAGTGTATCATATGTCTTTAGTCTAGCCTGTACTATTTTCACAGTGCAGTCTAGTCTAACTGTCATGTCAAGATGATTATATATAATGTATTTTTGTTTCAGTTGTTCTTTTATATAACCTAAGTTAATACTCTGTTTAATTTTTTATGTTAATGACTAGCATTAAATTTGATTACACATTTATTGCATGTAACTGACAATTTTTGTCAGTTGCACTCTGTTCATGAAAGAGCAAGCATCGCAAATCAAGACTCTGAATGGTAGTGCAATAAATTTATTCTCAAATCTATCAATCAGTTTTATTTAAATCATTTTTCCGATTTTTAAGTACTTTTTAAATAAATTGTCAAATATATACAGGCAGATCCTTCTTCTTCTTCTTCTATTTTTTTTCTTTCTCTTTTTGTGGTTCAGGAGGTTAACACCAATAAGAGTCTATCCTTGTATAAGGGGAGGGAACCAAGAGTTAATCTCGGTACCTTGAGGGAGTTTTCTTATATAATCGTCACCATCTTTGGGAGGCATATCAGTCAGCTGTCTGCTTGTAACTTATTTACATATTGTCTCTCAAGTTTATTCAAGACTTATCCAGCTATTCAGATTCACAGCTATACTTCTGTGGCAAGCTGGTATGTGTTAATTTTGTTTAACTGTTTCTGCTTGGCAGCCATTTTGTATTTCTTGTATCAGTATTCTAGGCTAAGACTGTGCATTTGGCTGATTTTGTATACTTTGTATAAGTATTGTTTGCTATTGTGGTATATCAAATTAGTATTAGTGGGTTAATTTTCATTTTAGACCTTTTTTTGTTTTCTCTTGACATGAGTTATGGTTTGTTGTTGAGCTAGTTTGCTTATTTTTCTAATACATATCAATTTTTTTTCTTTATTTAGTTTTGAACGTGTTACCTTTTACATGGTATGTATTATTGAAAGAATATAGACAGTTACAAAAATTCAAAAAAGAAATTAGCTTTAACTTCCCGTCTGGTTAGAGAGCCCTGATAACGCTACAAACAGTAACGATTAAAGTAACACAACTCATTTTAATGATTACACTGCGTAAACAAAGTATGAATATGCTCTTATGAAAAATTGTACCATTAGAGAATTCGATTCTGCAATGTTTTCATCTCATCTTTCCCTGACATTTATTTTTTTTATATTCGACTTGTTTTTCTTCCTATTTCATTTCATTTGAGTTTTAAGTTTTTGTTTTGCCACCTCTATTTTAAAAACTAGAGGAGATAAAACTCAATGAGGTGATGCTTTCAAAAAACCAAGCAACATTATCTGTTAGAAAATGTACTTATATGCACGCTTTATTAGTTATCTCTGGATGATTACAATTAAAATGTAACACAAAAACGTAAGTCAGATATGCTAGAAATGGTTTAGATTGGTCTTTTCTTTTGTCGGCTTGTTTTCTCAGGTTAAAAAGAACCCATTTTTCAGTTGTGCATCCTCGCACACTTAAATAAGCATTGAAACTTGTCATTTTACAAATAGTATCAGAAGTCCTTTCTTGATACTCCTCTAACGAAAATTGAAAACCAGGATTTATTACTTTATTGGAAGAAAGTCATTGCGGAAGAAACTTTTGCGGTTCAGCCAAACCACAAATTTTTTTTGCATTTTGTGGGAAAAAAGTTTTGTGGTTTATTGATTTTTGTTTATTTTGCGAGAATAAACTTTTGCGGTTAACTATTTTTGAAATATTTCGCGGGAAAATCTTTTGCGGTTCAGCATATTGACTGTATCAAACCCTCACGAGTTCAGAAAGTGGCGCAATGGACGTTTTCAATGAATTCGATGAATAAAATAGGGACCCACTTGTTTTAATTTTTGTTAAAATTTGTTTATATTGTGTTTTAATGGAATTTTATGCAAACGGGATACTGACTGTTTGTGTACCTGTACGGAGAAATACAAAGCCCGAGGTCTCATAGTGCAGGTCGAGCGTGCGAGACCTTTACCATGAGACTGAGGGCTTTGTATTTACTCTGTACAGATACACAAACAGTTAGTATTCCTTTTATTATCTGGTAAAACAAAGAATTTGTTCATTTATTCATTTACTGGCTGCTCAAAACGTAGAGAGAATCGCTCTGTTTACAAAAAAGAAGACATTGCAGTGCTTTATTTTGAAAATGACGTCTCATTGCATTGCACACAATTGCTTTATCTCACATCGTCAGCTGCAAAATTTAAGAAAAAGTGTACCTATGCAACTTAAAACTCGTAACATAACATATCTGTTCTTGTTTACAAATATATTACTTATGTTGTAAACCGGTCAGTATGGCTCTATACCAAGGCCACAGGAGATCCCGCAGGTAACCCACCTTAACCAATCAAAGCCCGTATTTGCTCATACTGTCACAATTCATAATGGCCTCCGGGTAATAATGAGTTATAATACTTATATATTACAAACGGAAAACAAGTGTACTAAATTCCCTGTCAAAGTATCAGATCGCCCACAATACTTGTTTGGCATGAAGTTGCTAAAATTACAAAAAAATAGATTTTATTTGCGGAAAAAACTTTTGCGGTTGACATAATTTGTTACTTTTTGCGGGAAAAACTTTTGCGGTTGACAACTTTCCAAACTTTTTGCGGGAATAAGGATTTAGCAAAAACCGCAAAAGTTTCTTCTGCAATGACTTTCTTCCAATAAAGTAGCAAGCGCAAAACATGTTATGCAAATTTGATTCTGCAAGTTTTTGGCGTTATTCCTGCCCTGCACTTTGGTCTGTCACAGATTACAGGTCTGGTCACTTGTCTAGGCTGCCTCGAGCCATTTGCACAGTCATGTCTTGGAGGATTCGCAAACCAACTCCCTTAGATCTGTCCAATTTTCTTTATGCTTTGCAGTCTAAACTTCGCAAAAGTGATAAAGACTTCATCTTCCTTGATGCTGGACGGTTGCATCGGTAGGGTAGGTCTTGGCTTTAATACAAAGAAAAAAGTCACCATCAAACGTAGCCATGTTTGCCGCCACCTTGTCTCTTCCACAGAAAAAGACATTAATGAAGAGGAACACTTTAGCAAGGCAGTGCAACTCCATATTCAAGGCCAATGGACCCGATGGGAGCATCATGTTAAGAATGACTTATCTTGGAAATCTGTCTTAACAATGCCTCATCACCTTCTGTCATTCTGCCTTCAATCGACCTATGATACACTTCCATCTCCAAGCAATTTTAGGGGATGGCGCATCACTACCGAAGCTTTCTGTTTTCTGTGTAAGAAAGACACCTGCACTACATCTCATATCTTAGGTGCTTGCAAGATTGCTCTTTCCCAAGGAAGATTCACCTTTCGGCATGACTCGATTCTCAAAGAGCGTACTAACATTATTTCTAACTTCCTGAGCAAAATCGCTTTTATCCCACGTAAGCCATACCATGAAATTAAATTTCTTAAAGCAGGCACCAAGCCCTTAAAAAGTGGAAAGAGGGTGACTGGCTCCCTACATCTCTCTACCTCATGGCATATTTTAGCAGATCTTCAAGAAACGTACATTTTCCCACCACATGTTGCTCTGACTAATCTCCGCCCAGGCATTATTCTCTATTGTAACACCACTAAATGTGTCATTCTTATTGAACTCACTTGTCCTTGCAAAGAAAACATAATACTTTGGCACGACACTAAAATATTCTAAATTATTCACGAAAGTATTCTTCTCTCTGTCAAGACATAAAATCAAATGGTTGGTCCATGGTTCTATTCGCAGTGGAAGTTGGTGCTCGCGGTTATAGTTCTAACTCGCTAATCTCGTGCCTTAAGACTCTAGGTATTTTGAATAAACAGTCCCGCGAAGCAGCAAAATCGCTAGGAGCAATTGCTAAGAAATCTTCTTTTGCAATTTGGTTATTGTTATTTTTGGTTATGTTTTTATTATTATTTTCAATATCGTTATTATTGTATTAAGGCATGTCCTTTTTTTCTTGTTAATTGACAGGTTCAATTTTTTATACATGGTTGGTCCAATTTTTATCCTATCTGTGCGAGGCTGAGTGTTGGTGCACCGTAACACATGTGGAAAGCTACTGTCCAGAGTCGCAAGTTCTGGCGCACAGATGGGT
>JAYJMG010188458.1:0-19440 GCA_036873935.1 Stomotoca atra
GATAATTTATTACTGGTAATATCAGTAATACTGATATTATAAGATGTATTCATTTTCCTCTGGAGCATCACATATGAAGAATAATAACTAAGTGTATATCTTTCATGATTATTCTTAGGTGAAACCATAACAAAAATTTTGTAAGAATATTAAAACAATATTCCAAGCGTGAATATTCATCAAGGTTATTCTTCTGTGTAAACCTAGCTTTAATTGTTATTCTTATATAAAGGCGCAAATGAAAAATCATCGAAAGGCTTTGTATTGCGGCCATCAGCTTTGACATCTGCTGCTGATAAACTTGACTCGTTGCATAAAGCAGGTAGAGTTCTAAATAATTTTGTTATTTTTATTATTATTATTTATTTTTATTTATTATTTGCATTCATAAACCAAAGAATTACATTGATGTTTGTTACCCAACTATTTCTTTCTCAGCTCTGCTAGAATCTTGCAGTGGTATATCCTTTTGTGATTTCAATTTTTAGACAATCGCAAGAGACCTCTGGAAAATGACAAAGGTAAAATTTGGCATTTGTTTCTTTTCTGATATTATTCTTGGGCCAGATCTACTGCTTCATGAATCATGGAGAATGAAAAACTGTAATGAGAATATGTGCACGAAAAATTTAGTAACTTTATTATAATTATGGATATTCTTGAAACATTGAATCATTTTTTCAGTGCAAGGAATTCTTGTAGTATGTATGATAATGAGCCGCTTTATAGTAAAAACCTATTTTTTTGCAAATGAATTTTTAAGTGGTGTTTCATGTGTCGTTCCATGAAATTCTAATTCTTCTCTTACTTCTGCATGATTTAGAAGATGATTCAGTTAAACAAGATGTGAGCGATGAGTCAAAGAAGACGAAGGTATTTACATTGTGTTCCTTATGGTTGATGCTTATGTACTTCAGATTGCTGTCCAAACCATCTGAATAATCAAGATTCCATTCTTTTGGCAAATTTGGAGGGCTCTCCAAACCACCCAAAACCATCCCAATCATCCAAATCAACCATTATCATATTTTCTGAGGTTTGAATCACTAGAATCATGTTTTCATGCTTCTTTTACACCAATAAGATGAAAAGGTTTCTATAGACAGAGATGAGCTCAAAATAAAGTTTGGTTTTCATGGAACTGAACTCCTATATCTTTTATCATTTTTATATGAATCTTTTTTTTGTTCAAATTGAGTAGAAAATTCATTGTACAGATATGCACCAGGCTTTAGTAAATTCCTTATCTGTAAAGGTGTTCAAACTAAATTTTCGCAGGTCTAACTCCAATTTTGCTAAGTTCCATTTTCATTATCTGCTGGTATGGTATTATTATACCTTCGCAGAAAATTACTCACTCCACTGAATGCATGACATGGCTTTCCTTTCTCGGGCCTGTGCGCAAGCACTTGAATCTAGCAGCACCCACCAATAATAGTCATTCCATGAGTGTGGCTTGACTGGTTTTAAAATCCATGTAAAATTTTGATTTTTCATTGCAGGTTGCTGAGGAAGCACCAAAAACCGAAATTAGTCAATCATTAACCGAAGACATACCAAAACCCATTGGAATTGGTAGTTTTGGATTTGCTGACTCAGCTAAAAACAATTCTGGAACTAATAAGAGCAATGGTGATAGTGTTAGTAAAGCGAATTATTTTCAACAAGGTTTAGATTCGAAATCGGAGAAGTTATCGTTTGTGTTCGGTGCAAATAAGGGAACTTCGTTCAGTTCATTACAGTCGGAGAATAACAACAGTTCCAGCGATTCAGATTCAGCAGCACTAAATAATGAAGCTACTTCAGATAAACAAGACGATGGAGTGGTAAAAGAAAAATTGCTGGAAAATGCAGACCAATACCAGAAAACTCATAATCAGAGACAACAATATACTGAGGTAGAACAATTTACTGGTGAAGAAGGGGAGCAGCCAGTGCTTCAGGTAAGCTCTATCCAACTCAGCCTTTGTACTCAAGATTTTGAGCACGAATTCAGGCTGACATGCTTTATAGAGCATGAGACTAAATTGACTAACTGTTTTAGGTGTTTTGCAAGCTTCATTTATTTGATAATCATAAAAAGTCGTGGTTAGAAAAAGGGCGTGGCTTGATGAGGTTGAATGACATCTGCCAAGCAGAAGGAGTTTTTCAATCAAGACTGGGTAAGTGGAAATCTTTCACAATGCACTACAGTTCTATATGTATAATAAGTTTAAATTGGTAGATATAATATGTCCTCTTACAAGAGCGAAAAATTCTCGAGGCTGTTGATAAAGAATAAGAGTCATTTTTATAAGAATCTTCAAAGTCCATGTTTTTACTTCAGAACATCAAATTTGATCTTGATCTGTTGCCAGCAGAATGAGATGGTGTGAGTTCGAATCCTCTCACTTACACATCAAATTTGATGTAAAACATTCCGAAACGATCTGATCATAAATCTCAACAAAGGCGAGATTGAGAGTATGCTTTTTGGAACAACTGCTAAGTAAGAGACAGCCTCCCTTAAACTTGCTTACGAATAATATCGATATAAACCCGACTATATCTTACAAGTATCTTGGATCGTTATTTGATCAAAAATTATTAATGAACGAAAATTTCAACTGAGTATACAAAAAGGCATCATCGCGCGTACAGCTTTTAACATCGTTGAAGTCAAACCTCGATTCCAAATGAGCGACACTAGTTTATAAAACCATTGTTACGCCACTCATATTGATCAACAGCATTATTAATTTAAGCATTACACAAACTCAACACAGAATCTAGCAGATTTTCCCAAACAAAATGCGTGCAATATTGTTCACAAATCCATATATGGACAAACCTGCTCGAACTTTAGAAGGTACTTTGAACAAATAAATCATGAACAAAACACAAGAAATAATAAGTTTTTGCTACGACTCCCTAAAATTAAACTTGAGTGGGTAGATCTTCCTTTTTCTACATGGGTGCTAGGCTGTTCAATGAGCCACCTCTGCATATTAGAAAGTTAGATTGCTACGAAAAGTTTAAAGAGGAAATAAGAAGTTTTTCATTCTGATTTTTCTTTTTTGGCTTTTAAAATATACATTTAATATTGCTTTCAGCTTTTTGCTTCTGTGATAGTGTTTATCCCCGCCGCTATGACAGTTTTTACTTGTTGAATTTCCTTCTTTAGTCCTTTTTTCGTTTGTTTGCCGAACTTTTACTACTTTACTTTTAATACACAGGACACACATTAATAACAGTTGTAAATAATACTGAAGTGTTTTTATCCTGTATAAATATCGACGAATAAATAAATAAATATAAAAATATAAAAATCGTAAAAAGAACCTCAAACTTTGAAAAAAATATGTCAGACTTCCGTTTTGGCTCTTTCCTAAGAAAGTGCAGCGTCAGCAATCAAAATTTCTTAATTGCCTGCATAGTTTGAATTACGTATTACAAATGCAACCTAAACATGTGGTTTAAAAATATACTAAATGATTGCTACAGAACACAATCTAAAAACCATGCCTTGAAACTACCCTAAAAATCAAAAAAGAAGAAATGATAAACAAATCCCAATGTTTGAGTCTCAATTTTTAAAAAGTTACACGATACCCAAAACAATTCCCTTTGCCCCTTAAAATATACCTTGCAAAAGGCTCATTGCATAAGTTTTGCCAAATTCCAGTTTTGCCTTTGGAGGCTGAATCTTTTGAGCGTAGAATTGTGCAATTTTTGATGCGGGAGTAGCTTTGTCAGCTATACTACGTAGGAGAATAAGGCGAGAAGGTCATTAAATCAAGTTTATCCCACTCTTAGTATGGCTGGGAGTAGGTTTAAAATTAATTTAGTCATTTTAAAAGCTGTACTATTCATGTATAGCAAGCTTAAAGTGCCCCCTTTAACCATATTTTACGTTTTGCAGCATTGAGCTGCTAAAAAAATGGGGTTTGCCACTTGATTCAATCACAAATTATGGCTATCTAAATATTGCTCCGGCAACCCTTTTCCCAATTTTAAGACAAAAATGTGAAAATAATTGAAAATCCAAATGGTCATAACTTGAGAATAAACGGTTTAAAAGTAGAAATTGAAATTTTCAGGAATGTCTAACTCAATCACAAGGAACAATATTTGAACAAACTCTGAGAGGTCATGTATCACGCACGTGGTCACACTTTGAAGGTTCTTATAAAAAATAACACCGAAGATGATTACTTTATTGTGACAAATTTTCGTGAGAATAAAAATTTGCGTTTCAAGAAATTCGCGAAATGTTTACATTTCGCGAGAATTAATTTTCGCGAATGACCCCTGAAGTGAAATTCCTCAGGGATTAATTTTCGCGAATCAACATCTTTGCACATTTTTTCCCCTTCTTTTTTTATACTTTATTGGAAAAAACTTCGTTGGAAAAAAGTGAAGAAATTTTTTAAAGGTGACGAAAAATTTGTCCGACGAAGTTATGTAATATAAGGTAGATCCAAGCTGTTTTAAAGATGTTTAAAGGAAAAATCTATTATATTTATTATCATAGATAAACAATGATCAAACCGATGATCATTTTTGTCAATTTTATTTTTATAAACTCTATAGTTTGGGAGATATTTGAATTTGTCAGTCCAGTTTCGCTCATAATCATAAGTTTATCCTGTCTTGGACCCAAGTAATTTAGCGTTTGATGACCTTTCTATAGTTTCTTTTTTAGATGTCTTCCTAGACGTGTGACTGACCATAGTTTTACTCATCATTATGTGAAAAAAACTTTCGAATAAAAAGACTCGTTTTTGTCAACTTATCTTTAGAATTAAAAAAAAAAAACTTATATTTCGCATGGATTTATTTTCGCGAATGGCCTATTTTCGCGATGTGCCTCCTCGTATATACTGGGAATGTTACAAGTTTTACTTAACAAGTCACCAAAAAAAATTGATGATAAGCAGACCCATAGAAATTAGCTAGCTTTGTGGCGTGATAATTTTAGAAGCGGGTGTGACCACGGAATGAATAAGCTTCGTGGCTTACTAATAAACACTATACGTACTAATATGTTTTTCTTTTTGTTAGTATTTCGCACGCAAGGTACGAATCTTGTGCTGCTGAACACAATGCTGTGGGCAGACATGATATGTGAAAGGGTAAAAGATAAAAGTGTTCGCATCGCTGCAGTTGATCCTGACACTAAAGAAGTTAGAGTTTACCTTATCACGGTATGGTTTCTAATTAATTTTTCACACCGCAAGCTGGGGAGTGTTTGGAACAGAATATATCATTCATGTACTTTTGTACTTTATTCAGTACCATGCGTATCGTTTCAATAGAAACACACTCATCCATAGTGGCTTTTTAACGATTCTGTCCGCTGGCGAATATATCGCTTGTGAGCATAAGCACTCTGTACTTTTTGAATTCTTTTTTAAGGTGTGAGTGTTCGAACAGCGTGGCTTCTTGTTGATTTTTGATTTATTACTTAATGAAGATAGAATATTTGTCATGCTGAGAGGATGTTTTTTTGAATTCATGCATTTTTCCATTATATATTTATTCAATTATTTAGTGCATTCTTTACTTTTAATTCGTTTGTTTATGTTTATCTGCATTATTTACTTGTTTATTTTTTGTCGGTTTATTTAGTCAGGAGATGCAAATACCTTTTTTTATAAAGATTTCCATGGTGGAAAGTTCATATAGAACTGATGCGGGAACTGACCCCATTGCAATGCCCCCTAACTCTGGGTCCCGTATGCGAAAGATCAGGGGGAATAACTGACGTATTCGGAGGTTCACGCTACCTTTTGGGTGTGTGGCTAATAATTGGCACCAATTTTACATCCCACCCCCGCATACCGTCAATATGGAGTTACTATCAAAAAAGCACATGATCCTACGCATCATTTTGATTAATTTCAAGCTCTTTCTAATGGGACCGATATATTTTACCGTAATTATCCGATTTACCGCACCCCTTTTGAATAAGCGCACCCCCCGAAAAAGCGCACCCTTTGGAACTCAAAAATTTAATAAGCGCACTCCCTTAATTAAGCGCACCCTCCTAGGCAGATATAATTTTCAATAAGCACACTCTTGTTGTGAACAATCCCAGACAGATAAATCATGAATAACCATTGATCATGACGATGTCGAAGATGATATTCCAAACATTTAGTGCTTTGAACTGTAGTAGTGCTTTTTCACACAAAAAATGTGTTGATTAAAACCCATTTGGTTCAACTCTCCGACACCTATTACCACTCACTCCTTCGATTTTTTTTTTATAAGCGCACTCCCTCGATTAAGCGCACCCTTTAGAACCTCAAAAATTATTTAAGCGCACCGTGCGCTAAATCGAATAATTACGGTAAGTCTTGAGGAACTTTCGTCTTGAACCTTTTTATGACGTAATTATGACGTTACCAGAAAATCTTTCATGCTCTGTATCGTTTAAACCGTTTATTATTTGTACGTCTTAATTCTTATCATTTTTTCAAGCTACTGATGGAGCCTAAAATTGTAACATTTATGCAACTTTTGCTGCATGAGAAACAACAGAACGCTTTTGTATCCAATTCACTAATGAGAAACGCACCGATTATAACCGCACCTGAATGTTAATTTTATTTGTTTATTTATTTATTCTTATTTTGCTTTCCTTGCATTATAGACAGCGCTAAAAGATTGTTCGCAAACGCACACGGCTATTGATCGACGAATTCAGGCGCTTAAACGAAATCGGAGCGATGAAACACCTAGCAGCAACGATTCGAAAACTCGCACAGATGATGACGATGAAGATAGCAGCAATGAGGTTGATGGTAGTAAAAGTAAGTCCTGACGTGTTTGAATCGTTTTGTTGTTGTTGTTGTTGTTGTTGTTTTACCTCTTGACCTTACCAAGCCTAGTTAACTACAATCGTGGTCATAATATATTGAGAAAAGTGCGCAGATTCGAAGAATTGAAAACCACAAGTATTTGGAAATCTTCTTTCATTAGAAAGAATCCAATGTTCAAACTTATTTAGTTTACCAATGGACTTAGGACTTAGGTACCAGGCTCTCTTGTACCCTGAACCACGGTCAGTTACGGAGTTCGAACCAGGGTATCAAAAAATTGACCATTATTGAGCCTGAACACGAGATTGAATAACCATGATTGTAGTTAATTCTGTTTCTTCGAAGCTTGTTCAGAATAGAAGCTAGAGCTGGTTCTCCGGGCTAGATCAATCGGTCTTGGAATCAATAATTTATTGATTCTTGAAAAAAGCTTTTTTGGACAATCAGTTTGATGATAAAGATAAAACTATCGTAATTCCGTTCAGATACGCCATGACAGAGTTCCTTGTAGCAATTTCAGACCTTCGCGGTAGTAACTATGTTTATACAAGTACAAAAATATAATCTGGATGAAAGTGAAAAGAATCGAATTTTCACCCCAACAAAATTTTAACACTTTGAGAAGACAACGAAATCGTTTGATAATGTTCTTCCGAAACCCCGTGCTTGACCGAGATTTTGTTTCTAGACGAGAAATTGTTTTGCGATAGAAGTATACTTGAAAAGAATCTCCGAAATCCTTTTGAGCAATTGATTTTAACTGAATGTTACAATAAATCTATAAATTCAAATTCTCTTCCAAGAATCAGTATTTTTATGCTTTTTTATAAATTATATTCGTTTCAGAATTCTTTTTTTTTTCGTCAAGCCACATTTTCATCTGTTAACATAATTGGTGAATTCAAATTATGATCTTCAGATTTCATTGAATAGCTCGCTTTTATTTATTTATTTATTTATTTAATAATAGGAGCTGACGAAAGCCAATCTGAAAACGCTAAAGTAAGGGAAGCCGAGGATACTTCGTAGCGCTGGATCTATCATGACGAATTTGTTCGACATCGCCTAGTAATTGTTTTGTTGCAATCATTCGTTCAAAGCGTTGGTTTCTATTTCCAAGGCGCTGGTTTTAACGTCTGTGTTGTTTTTAGCCAATCAAATTCGTTTTTTATGAACAAATTTGAGCCAACAGATTACTGTAAATTGTGCAATTGTTTGTGCTGTCCGGTACTTCTAAGGCTTGTGTTCCCTCGTGGTCGTGGAAAACACTGAGAATAGTCATTGTGGAGGAGCAATTTGAGACCTTGCAAAAAGGCTTAGCACTAGCGTCGACAGTTTCTCCTTCATAGTGACATACCGTTGGTTATGAAGATCAATTTGTTCGCAATTTCAACCACTGCTTTGAAACAGCATGCACTCATTAGCCTCGAATCCTTTAAGTATACATCACGATTAGATTAGTCCTTGTTTTTGTTAGTGAGCATTTCAAAAAGCTTTGTGGTCTGACCGAAGAGTCTTATTTGCAGAAAATGTTACCGTTTGAAAAAGTGCTATCAGTAAACATGAAGCGATCATTTAAATATGTTCAGTCATTCTGTAAAATAAACCAGAATTCCTAGCGCTATTATTGTTATTATGGTATTTTATCTGATGGATAGGAAGCCTTTTAACCGAGATGCAAATCTCATTTTCTTGGCGGCAAATGGGCTTGGAATCCTGGCTAAACTAGTATAGACCTAACATACCCTGCCATTCAAATCTTGTTTAAACACCATTCCGAAAAAGCGTCTATTTCAGGCACTTGGGGACTCTAAAATTGGAATATTTGTGCAGAAAGATCGTACAGCAATATTTGAATTTACGTGGACATTCTGCTATACGTGTTTATATTTTTTGGAAGTGGCCATTATTAGTTACAACTTGTAATGTTATTCGTTCTCCGGAACGCTCCAAAGAGAAGTTGCAAAGAAAATGCATACACTACGTTCAAATTGTTTTCTGTATCTTTTAAAAGCACTGGTAACGAAACTAAAATCTTTCTTACTTGGTCTAGCCGGGATTCCCAGCTCTCTCCCGGTTATTATGGATTTTGATTTGGAGAGAGCTGAGAATCTCGGCTATACTTGACCCAGTCTCGTTCGTACGGTAAGTACCTGAGCTGCATGTTATGTGATCTGTCACAGAGATGCAAATGATGTCCTTTGTCCTGTTGGTTCAGCTGGTGGTGCGAGGTTTTTCAGTTTCCGAATATTACCCATCATGCATTGCGTGTTAGAACGTTTTTGAATTTCGCGAAAAATCTTTTGTTTTGATGGATTTTACTTTGTTTAGCTTTATTTATGGAAAGTTTTGGTTTTATTACGTTCGTTGGACATTGCATGGAGCTATTATCAAGGTATTCTTTGAGAAAGACAGTTTGCTAGGCACACCAGAGGCATGAAGATAGCATTGAAGAAATATTTGAATGTTTTAAAATATTTTTGCATTTATGGAAAATGTCAAGAAAAAAGTTTCACAAGGTGTTCTGAAAAAATCTATAGACGTAGTTGATATCACGCCATCATTGTTGCGGTTGGGCATGGATTGTGCAGCTAGGGGTAGAAAGTTTTTGGGGTACTGCTGTCAGTTTTCGCGGAACTTACGGACTGCGCTCTGCTGGATATTGAAACGAGCTTTATCCGTTCTAGTTCTGACCAGTCATTCGTGTTGGGTACGATGCTTCATAAACAAATTTATTGGGTATAGTGCCATCGAGACAGACATTTTTATATGTTTTCATGATTCCGTCCAACAATCTTAGCCCAGTGATCAACCTCGTTCCCAGGGCTTCTTCTCAAAAGGAGAAGAGGCCCTGGGAACGAAGTTGCCCAGTGATACATGCCCAGCCTCGCTCACAGGGTTAAAAAATCGGATGGAACCTTGCCAGTATCAAAGAGCGCATGGAAGGCTATTTTTTTCCTAGGCCACGTTTTCAAATATCAAATGGCTTGACAATGCGGTTTTTATGGCTGCTAATAGGAAATTCCCTTTCAACTGGATTCCTCATAAGCAAACAAAACGCTGTTGTTAATTTACATTCTTTTATTTTTGTGGCGTGTTTTTTCAACGTTGCAGGATATAGCCTGCATGAACGAATCAAGTTTCTTTCGTTAGAAGATAAGAATTGTATGTGATTGATGAAAGGAGTTAATGTAAGTATTAAATATTTTGAATCCTTTTCTCAGTTTTTGAGCCTCTTTTTAGGCCCAGAAAGAACAGCGGAAGTGAACATTATATTATATTGCGCTCAATGCATCATTACAATGTTTTGACAATTAAAAGCTCGTTTAATTATATCACAATAAGTGCGTTTGATGTAAACGAGGTACAAGTTCCACTAGTTTGAAAAAAGAATTGGGACTAAAATTCTAAAACCATATTCACTTGAAGTTGAAAGTGAACTCTGTGCGAGATTTGAATTATATAAAAAAAAAACTCAACCTCGTCTCTAGCTCTTCCTTTCTCTTTATGGTAGACGAGCGGAAAGAAAACCTACGAGTTTGATAAACAAGTGGGATATGGCTGCAATAAACGTGGCACATCATTTCATGCTTTTTAAAAATAATGCATCAGTTAATCCTACTTTGTTTTAGCCAAGATTGATTCATAACTCTCTTGTCACTGACTGAATTTGATTGTAAGATCAGAGCTAAGTATCTTATGGTTAATTTTGTTTCGCCTCGAGAAAGTTATGCGATTCCTACTGAAATACTACAGTGCTCTCGCTCCAAAAGCATGGGTATTTTGATCGAAGGAGAGCTAGTGGAAACAGGCTATAGTAAAATGTTCTATTTTTTAGCGTGGTGGACCTTTCGATGCCACTGGACAAAAGGCTAGAAATCCTAGATAGCGACATGTCGGGTAGACACACCGCGAGGAAAAAAGCGCTGGGTTCGACTTTGACATGTCGGTAATGAAATAGACGAACAACTTTTTGACTGCTCTTGAAAAATTTCTGATGATCAGCGAAACAAAAATCGTTTTCTCTTACCAATATTCTCCGGAAACGTCGCTAAAGTTCTCAAATTTCAAGTTTCAGATGTTTTTTTTTAAAAAAAAAAATTACTGTGGCGAAAGTAGTGTCAGTATGATGTAACAAATCATGTGATTTCTTAGAATAGTACCAATCGCAGCACAAATTAAATTTTGCAAGAGTTGTGAGATTGAAGTGTTAAAACATAATGGGCAGGATAATATAAAGACACGTTTGAAAAATAAGAAGATAACTTGTAAAGTATGTAAAAATGTTTGTTTGAGAACTTGGTTATGAAAATGTAACTGTGAAGCTTCATTTTTGTTTGTTTTATTAACACTATTTTATTGTAAATAAATAGTGTTACTAAAACAAATAAAAATAAAGCTTCTGAGTTAACTTGTAAAGTATTCTTTAATTCAAATTTGTTCATCATTCTACCACATTCATTACTACTTAAATCACTTTTTGGGGTATATAAATTAAGAAAAATTCGTTCACAAATAATTTGTTATAGTATTTTGTTTGTTTTTTCCGACCCTTTTTGCTGATTGATTTGAAAGCTGTAACCGTCAAACGCTGTTAATTTTGTTAAAATAACAAGATTCCGTGAAACTTCAATACAAGCAGCAGAAGAAGTCAAACAAAAGTACATGTGAAATGGCATGAATATCTGTCTATATTGTACAGAAGCTCAGAGAGACCATATTGTTGTTATACTTGTTTACGTTTAAATGTGAAGGAATAATCTATCACTGGTAACTGTGTTTTAACACCTCTCCCGGGATAAATATACTATCACCGGGGTTAGTGCACCTTACCTTCGGATAGTCTAGATTTGTGCATTCTCGGTTAACGCTGTCAGATGAAGTTCGTTTCAATGTTGCATCACCATTTTGCTAGCCTTCGGTCAAGACCCAACTCACTCGCGCTCAGTAGCGAGCGAGTTGGGTCTTCAACAAAGGCTACATTTTTCCTATCTGCTTCCGTTTGAGAACTTTCATAAAATTTGCAACGTCCAGTTAGTTGAAATAAATGATATAAAATCTATAGCTGACCCAACTTTTTTTTCTTGTAGATACGATTTAAAATCGAATATGGACTCAAAACTACCGTACAAAAAAGATCCAATAAATGAGGGAGATAATGTTTCAGTGGATTCTGTGGACGACAAAGAAATGCTTGTAGACGAAGTTGTAAACAAACTTGGATTTGGGCGTTTTCAATTAATACTACAAGTGACCATCATTTACATGTACATTTCTTACGCCTATCAAGTGCTTGTTATGTATTTCCTCGCTGATGATCCACCCTGGAGATGTGTGATACCAAAAAACAAAAGTCTAACGAGTATGAGTCAGTTTTGTAGGGAGAATATGAACTCCACGTTCGAAGTGTCCAATGCGAATCATTTTTCAGAGCGTTGCAACATACCACGTGATCAATGGGATTACACGAAGGATAAGAAATATTCCATCGTGACGGAGTTTGATCTGGTTTGCAATATGTCATGGCTCTCTGCCATCGCAAACGCCGCCTTTTTTGTTGGATGGGCGCTTGGCGGCCTTTTCACTGGCATTTTTGCCGACAAGTTCGGGCGTAAACGTTCTTTGAACATCTGCCTGTTTCTTTTTGTAGTGTTTTCAGTCCTGTCAAGTTTTATCACTCAAGTGTGGCAACTTTGTATATTAAGGGCGTGTATTGGCGTTAGCACTGGGACTTGCATTACTGTGACATTTATCTACCTGGCCGAATTCATGTCGGGCAAACATCGATCCGCTTGTCTCAACACCACACGTTTAATGGCTTCATTGTCTCTATCTTTGATGGCAGTGGTCGCCATCTTTTGTCAAAAATGGCGGCACTTAAATCTTTATTTATGTATCCCAGCAATCAGTTCTTTTGTTATTTCGTTACTTCTACCCAAATCTCCAAGATGGCTTCATGTGCATGGCCACAAAGAAGAGGCAGAAAAGATATTTCGTAAAATGGCAAAAATAAATAGTAAATTTGACCTCAAATTTACGTTAAAAGTGTCACAAAAGGTGCAGAGAAAGACCCAATATTCCTACATCGATTTATTTCGTTCATGTTCCGTTTTGAAATTGGTCTTGGCGCAAGCGTTCCTATGGTTCGCAGGAGGGATAGTTTCCTACACGTTATCTCTAGAATCAGCAGACATTGGTGGAAATATTTACATCAATCTTATACTGTCTGCGGTCGCACTGGTTCCTGGAAATTTTGTTGCTATTTTCCTTTGCAATCGAGGTCGGAAAAAAGCCATTATCAGCACTTTAGTATTGACGGGAATCATTACGGCTGCAACAGCTGCTACGTACGCCAAAATGAATGATGGGACAGAGAAGACTCGAATCGCATTAACGACCTTGGGTAAAATAGTAATCACAACCGCTTTCAGTGGACTTTTTATTTGGTCCGCTGAACTGTATCCTACCGTCATTCGCACACAGGGGATGACTATCTGCCAGTTGACTTGTAGGCTAGGATCAGCAGCCTCGCCCTTCATGTCCTCGTATTTGCAGAGAGTATACCAGCCGTTACCGTTTATTTTGATCTGCATAATTTCGCTGTTAGCAGCCGTTGTTGGTCTCATTTTGCCAGAGACACGAGGCAAACCGACACGTGAGAAATTCGAGGACTTATTGGAAAAAACGTCTGTAGCTGTTGTTGATAGAAACGACTTCTTAGAACCTTTGATAAGAGACGATGAAGACGACGAAGAGAAAGGTCTGATACGAGAAAACCAGGATGAAGAAGAATATTGCAGATGAAAGATTTAAAAACTCAAAATTTTAGAAGATGTCTCTTTTAAAAAACAATGGTGGTTTGGTATTGAAACAATGTTTCATTTTACGCCTAGCCGTATGCTAGTAAGGTACTCTTTATCTATCCCGAAATATTTTCTTATTTTTTAAAAAATTTGTAAGCACCGGTCATATTTTAAAGCCGTAACCTTCTTCAAGTCAATGTAGGATTCAATAGAACAAAGTTTCAAAATTTCGATAACATTTTGACTTTTGGCCTAGAAACTGGAGCCCGAAGTATATTATACCCCAACCTCGTTCCCAGGACTTCTTTCCGCTTTAAAAGAAAGCAGAAAGAAGCCTTGGGAACGAGGTTGTATTATACCCCACCTCACTAAACACGTTAAATCTCCCACCTCACTGACGGAGGATCAAAGCTTTGGGTAACCAAGACTTGCTTTCCGTCAAAACTTACTCCAATACCTCAAAATCGAGAGCACAACTCTGTCCGGCAAGGCAAACACCACGATATTAAAGTGGATAGGCTAAATTTCAGAATTTCACTTAGTGAAAGATATTAATAAATGAAACATTTCTGAGTGCAATCCCCATTTTAGTAGCCAAGTTTCTTTGGCTCTACATTTTATCTCCGATAGACTTGATCGTCAAATAGCGACAACAGAACTAGGACTAGCCTGGTTACCATTTTGGTCTCAAATGGCATTCAGTTTTTATACCATCCAACTATTAGAAAGGAAGACAATGTTCTACAGCCGAGATTATCAGCCCTCTCCAGATTGAATTTGAAAGGAGACCAGCAAAATCAAAATCCATCAAAATTAATAATAGCCGGGAAAAGAGCTGGGAATCCTGGGGCTACAACATCTAAAAACATGCAGCAGTTGCAACGTTCCCGACCTCGTTCCCAGGGCTTCTTTTCAGTTTTTTTAGACGGGCGCGGAGAATAATATCAATTTTACGTTTCGTGAGAAGTTACGAAATTTTCTTCATTACGGTTTTGCACTTGCAAATCCACGAACCTTTCTACTTTTAAATTGGAGGAACCTACTATGGTTAACACGATGGACTTGCGCAAAAAAGCTTTATAACGAAGCGAGCTCATGCTGCTATGTATAGGTCAAAAACAAGCCACGTTGCAATTCCATCTTGTCGCATTTACACTTTTATTAGACTAGTTTAAAAAATAGAGCTCCCGTTTGCTGCCGTTGTCATCTGACAACATTTTCTTTTAACAAGCATAGCAATGTCAAGTATAGCTAAGATCAGATTCCCTATAACACAATGGGTTTTTTACAAAACCTAAAAAACATCAAGTAGCTTTTAAAAAAAAAATCAATTTTTTCTGGAAAAATTACCAAGTTACATAAAATTTATAACTCGGTTTCTTTATGATATTTTGAAAATTTGAATTTGTGACGTCATACGCACCATAACTCGGTTTGTGACGTTATAATTCTAACTCGGTATTTTTAACTCGGGTTTTTAAAACTCGGGATTTCCCCGCCCTCCCTGAACTCTTAACGCAAATTTTCGAGAAAATTGCAGTGCTCTCACAAACATTTTGAGCAAATTTGGGCCACTTTATGGCGTCATCGATCGGTGTGGTCTTTATTTCTGGATCAAATATTTTGCAGCAACAATGCCATTTGTCAGGTTTTGTGGCATATCGACCCGTCGTTCAAATTATATTCAACAACATCTGTCACTACCTAACCTTACCCAAATGATGAAGTCCCAACGGGTGTGGTCGTAAATAATAGTCGTGCGTTTCTTCTCAATAGAAATATACCCTCCTCCTTTACAGTGACTTTTTAACGACTTTGTCCACTGGGAAAGGCCTTCCGTACCGACGAGAAAATTTAATTTCCAATGAATGCAAATATGTCGGCAAAAAAAGGCATGTACGTTTTAATGCAAAGACGCTTCAGAATTAAATTCGACCGACCCATTTCTTTTTAAATGTGGTACAAAGACAGAATCATTATTAGTTAAAAATAACATATGGTGCTGTTACTGACTCGCACTTCAATGATTCTCCTAAAAGGAGCTATTCAACAGTATCATCTTTATCACAGGATGCAAAACAACGCAAGAGCTTTACTGAATACACAAATAAGCTCTAATTTCTGACCACAGTGCACCTTACAAATAACCTGCTGACTAGGCATGTGTGTTTGAGCTCCTTTTTTCTTCAATTCCAATTTTTTTTTCTCGATTACGAAAAATATTTTAGATGCCTCTTCCTATCACCATTCTGGGCAACCTCGTTCCCAGGACTTTTTGTCTGTCCTCATAATCAAAAAAGACAAAAGGTCCTGAGACCGAGGTATGATTTCAATCCATGTTCTGAAGCTCAGAAGGTATTTATCTTTGGAGCGTGTGAGAATTTCAGCTGATGTTAAAATGTTGTCTCATCCCAACCTCGTTCCCAGGGACTCTTTATGATAAACTGATTGATGTCGTCAGCATCACCAGTTTATCAAAAAAGGAATATCCTAAATATTTTCCTTTTTGTGTTTTGAGTGTTGTAGAAAGAAATAAGATTTATTAATTTCACATGAATATGCCATAACTTACTTATAAGTTGCTGGAAATCGTGCGACTTTTCTCAGAACTGTAAAAAAAAAAAAGTACAATAAATGTTGAAGTTCAATTTTTCACCACCTATATAAACAAACGGAGTAAGGACTTGAAAAAAAATAAACCTTTAAATCAATGTTAGCAAAATGATGTTGATTTTTTTGGAAAGTAGAATAATAAAATTTACAAGTTTAATCAAGGTCATAAGTAAACAAGATTTATCACAAAAAAACATCGACAACTTATAATAAGCTGAGTTTTTAAACGTAAAACAAAGTTTTCTTTACAGTCGAGTGACGTGCATACTCGTCTAATAGCACGATTTATCTTTTTGAAAATTTTGGTAGAACTTAGAGACACAGGAAGTTCAACCTCGTTCCCAGGGCCATTTTTCTCTTTCTGATAATTAAAGAGAAAAACGGCCCTGGGAACGAGGTTGACAGGGAGTTCTGATAATTGATGAAAAAACCATTTAACTGCATTTTTTTTGCTGAAACCAAAGACGTCCTTGCTGAAACAAATTGCTGCTTCAGCTGGGACTATAAATCATAACATTTAGTATCACATGACTTTCTGGGAATTTTGGAATGTTCAATCTGGTAATAACCCATGATGTTAATTCTAGTGGTTTTGCAAATAAATCTTATTCCTTTCAATAACGTTTACCGTCCATGTTGACAATTATCTTGACAGCAAAAAGTGTTTGGTTAAACACAGCATGCATGGGAGAGAAAGATGAAACTCATTTATTTCGATGGCGATTAAAAAGTTTTTTAACTAAGAGGTGAGTTACAACATTTTTTTTACTACATCAACTCGTCTATTAACTATGGTTTCATGCAACTATATGACTTCGCAACTCATTGTGTTGCCCGTAGGCTTTTTCTCTTGGTTTATCATGACCAAGTAAATATAGCTTTCATACAGCTGGACAGAAATTATTTAAGTCATCCAGTTGAAATTTGACGCTCAAGGATTTAACTTACAAGGAATTAAGTCAAGAGAAGGAGGTTCTCAGTATGTTAGCTAGAACAAATAAGGGCCGTTTACAAACCTTTTCCTAATCGAAATCGAAAATCATCCAGCTGAAATTTGACGCTCAAGAATTTTACTTACAAGGGAATAAGTCAAGAGAAGGAGGCTCTCAGTGTGCTAGCTAGAGAAAATAAGAGCCGTTTACAAACCTTTTCCTGATCAAAATTGAAACAGTTTCTTCCCAATTTTATTACAGATTCGCGTTAACTATTATAGTTTTCTGCACGGACCTTCTTAAGGACCTCTCCCAAAACCTTAGCTCAAACACTGCTCATTACAGAATCTCTGAGACTTATCTTTCCTGACTTTTCGAAAAAGTTAGAAACGAGGTTTACGGAGGTAGAGGTTTTAAATTGATTATACACAATCCACAACGTCAGTCTAAAAAGCATACATTATAACCTCGTGCTTCATCCCTCCTGCCTCTTTATTAACGTCAAACATTGTATTTAACTTGTCAGTTTTACTTGGTCACAGTCAAGGCAACTTTTACCTTTCTGACGCAACTCGTTTAGAAAGGTAAAAAGCACTGGTAATGAAGTTGGTCCACCTTGCCGGGACAATGAGTTTACTTGAGTTTAAGTACCGTATTTTATTCATTTTTCGATAATTTTAGGGGCGTTTGTTGGAAAGGGACGTTAAAAAGAGAGGGTTTATTCAAAAAAAAAAAATTATAGAAAAAATTTGTTTGTTTCTTAAACTTCATATGAGACTAAACTTGTTCTCGTTCTGCGTGTAATCTTATATACAAAACCAAAATAGGTTTTTACTGCTATATTTACAGTAATGGTTTGTAAAAGAATTTTTGAAAAAAGGGAGCGTTTATTGGAGAGGGGCATTAAAAGAACGTGGACGTGGTGCCAGGTATCTATATCTAATACCTAGGAAAAAGTAAATAAACAAATAATTGAATGTACTGATGAATAATTGAATGTACTGATGAATAATTGAATGTACTGATGAATAACTGAATGAATGAATGAATAGATACAGTAGACTCTCGATATAATGAACCTCAGATTTAACGAACAAGTTGCTATAGCAAACCAGTTACTCTATATATAGTCTCATGAAGCTCGTCGTCAGAAAAGAAGTGCTAGGACCGAGTGTGTCATTAAGCCTCTTTATATAAGAAACTCTCGATCTAAATAATTGTTCATTTTATTTCAAGGTTCACTATATCGAGAGTCTACTGTATGTATGTTAGTAGGTAAATATAATAAGCAACCTCGATCACAGGGCTGTTTTCCTCCTTTCAATATGAGGCAAATGGCCCTGAGATCGAATAATGAATAATATGGTTGTTTCATTTATTTCCTTCTGTATTCATTAATTCTTCCTTTTTTTGTAGCGCATTCGTTAAGAAACGGTTATTAACAATATGAAATCGATTGTTTCTCGTAAACGCCCGAAATCAACTGATAACGATTCAAGTTCAACGTACGTCAATGCAAAAGTTCTCGATGAAGCGAACAGATTGATATCGAGCAATGATGAATTCGACAGTCAATCGATAACGAGCTTAGTGACAATAGACAATGGCAATTTATCTGGGCATGTTAAAGATATTGATGATGTTTTAAGCGACTTAGGATTTGGACGTTTTCATTTTTTGATTTTGATAGCTATGGTGTATATCTTTATGACGTGTACCTATCAGATCCTTCTGATGTACTATGTTGGAGAAAATCCACCATGGGAATGCAAGGTCAGCAATAATACAAACGTCACTGAGTTTTGCATGAAACATGGCAACAAAAGCATTAAGTTAACTGATGGGGAAATTTTCAAAAAACGATGTCATTTATCACGTGGACAATGGAAATACACAGTGGATAAAACATATTCCATTGTGACGGAATATGATTTAGTTTGCGGTAAAAAACAAAAAGAAGCAATTGCTGACTCAGTCTTTTTCGTTGGTTGGGCTGTAGGTGGTTTGTTTATAGGAAAATTGGCCGACAAAATTGGAAGGAAGATCACCATAAATGTGACTTTATTTCTGCTTCTAATTTTCACTATCACATCAAGTTTTGTTCATACAGTTTGGCTATTTTCTGTATTTCGCGCCCTTAATGGGGCGTTCATTGGCACTTGCATCAGTGTAACATTTATTTATCTACAAGAATTAGTATCAAGCAAACACAGATCGATATGCGTGAATGTGGTACGTGCTTCTGCCGCTGTATCTCTTTGCTGTCTGACATTAGCTGCCTACTAC
>JAYJMG010188459.1:0-11408 GCA_036873935.1 Stomotoca atra
CCCCCTTAGAAAATTATTTGTAGATTTAGGTGGGCGCTTATTAGAGGGGGTGCTTAATAAAGGCTGGGCGCTTAATACAGGAAATACGGTACTCTTCACCGTTTCCAGTAAATCCAATTTTTTTAAAAAAATCACCCCCCTGATGGCTCTGTTTCTTCTTGTTCCTTTCAGTATTATCAGGGGGTACTAACAATGGGTTACGGGTAATCACTATTTAGAAAACCGTGAGTATGATTTGTGAGAAATATGCTTGGTCTCAATTTTGGTTACCGAAGTTGTGTTCTCTTTTATTTCCAGGATATGGAAGAATTAGAAGCATTGTTCCAGGAAAAATGTGCCGGCTTAGAGACAGCTGATTTGCAGCAACTCATTCCTGTTTTATTGCCCATGGAAAACGGTCAACCGGATGTGAAATTCTCTGTCTCAAGTGATTGAGACACTGTATATAAAATGTTCCCTCGTGTGAAAACAGTTTTACGAAGGCACTAGCCGATGTGAATTGTATTGTAATATATCATATACCTCTATATATACACCTATGTATGTAGTTGATGTAGTGCACTTGACGTAGCTGCACGTTGGTCGAAAACGCATTTTAGACGATTTTAAATTTTATGCACTAAGCTGGTCTTTGTTTTATTATTATTTGTTTCCGATAACTGTATCCAGATGACGTAATACTTGTAATTAATTTTTGTGTGTTTTTTCGTACCTTAATTAGATGTGTTTTCTTATACGTTTTTAACACTGTATATGCACAAAAGTAAAAGCCCTATGTTGCAGTAAAACTTCTGATTAACATCTCTGTTCTCTTTAACGCCTCCTTCTAATTAACGCCTGTTCTTGGGGGGCAAATATTTCGTTTACGCCCTATTAAATATAGGTTTTAACGTTCTGCATTTTCCAGGATTTAAATTAGTTTCTAGGCGACTTTTTTGTGGAATCGTATCGGCGAATATCAGACACTACGTCTTTTGATGGTTGTGGGAAAATCTGTCAAAGTCATGTCGAAGTTAGTTTGTACTAATTTATGTTAGCGTATCACGATTGCTCAAGCTTTTTGTTGACACCTTTTAACTTCTGGAAAGAACACGTGTGTCGTGTATTAAATTTTTTTATATGTTAAGGTTATGTTTACACCATGTAAATTTCATGTTCTTACGTTTTTTTTATCACTTTTTATGCCTTTCCCGTTTTAAACGTGTTTTGTGCGCGTGAGAACCAGCTGAACTGAAACCTTCGTGTCTAAACTTTATTTTGCATCTTTTACGAAACCTTTCTTTAGTGAAAACCTGGTGTCAATTTCCAACTGTGATACGAGTAATAAAATAAAACAACTTTTCGATACCCCACCCAAAATGAGGTAGTCTTATGGATTGAGCAACTCTAATGATGGAATAAAAAGTTAGCACGAGGGTTTTGCTGTCAATTTTACTTTATCTTATTTTACTTTAAAAAGATATATTTTATTAATTGCACACGAAACCTGATAATAATATTCGAATAATTTAATACGTAGAAAAATGAGCACCTAGTCGCCTACTCGTAAACACATCAGTGTGTAAAGCATGATGCGCCTATTTGATGTTGCTAGGAGCCGGATGAAATGGGTACGTTAATGTGTATAGGGTTGTAATTGTATATATATATGAAGATATTATTTATGTAATTGAAATGCGTCATGACACTCTTATATAGTCCACTTAGATTGCTCACTTGTGGAAGATTTTTCGCCTTGTGCGTGAGCCTGATGCTTGTTAGAATCGCTTAGTGTGCTGAAGACGGACGGGGCTACAAATTTCTGCATGGTCTATTTATTTTCATCGCAGTCGTAAAAGTCCCCCTTTTAGCTAATTTTTCCTCGAATTTCTGAGTGTTTGCTTTGCGTGAAAGAGGCGTCGCAGAACAAGCACCGTCGTCAACGACAGGGATGTTCTTAGTCGTCGCAAAGACTCCTAATGAAGTTGTTAACAATTTAGCTTTTCTTCCAACACAACTGCTTGTGGACAGCGTAGTGTGTCATAAAACAAAATGGATCCTTTTTATTAAGTGTGCTTGATTCTTGTACCAAGATCCGGCCTAGAACGTCTGGTGAAGAGCCGTTGCGGTCAGGCTGTCGGACCTTGTTGGATGAGTCGTTTATTTCTTCGTGAGCTGAGATGCGAAAAATAAGTGTGATGGAGATTGGGAACGAAATTTTATGTTATATTATAAATTATATGGAGAAAATATAGTGCACCTTTATCGACTTCTCTCCCCTTTTTTTATTTCAAGACTGTACCGCAGAGTGCGGATTTGAATCTAAGTGACTTCAAATGTCCAAGGACTGTATCTTTTGTTTAAGCTTCTCGCCAGCTCTCCATGTAAGACTGCTTGGTTTGCTTGGCGTCTTCTTGTCTCTGTTCATTGTTAAGTGTCGCACTAATAAGCGCAACTAGAACCAAATACTAAACCCATGAGGTCTTTTATGTTATCAATTATTCTTTTTCTTATTTATTTGTTTATAGTACGTTTTTTAGATGTTTAATCTGTAAGATTTGAGTTTTATCTTTTTCTATTTGCAATACTTCACAAATGATAATAAAACGCTGTAGTTATAACGTTCCCTCTGAGGATCATTCTCGACGCTCTTTGTTTTCATATTATCCTATTGTCGTCATCCCAATAAGATGAGGAACTCTGAGAGTGGAAAAAATTTGATGCTGTTTGACCACTCCTATTGTTCACTGATTCCATACAGCCATTTTTACGAATGATTACCACACCGTCAATCCTCTTTTACATCCCCACCCCCTTCTTTCTGGAAAAATTAAGAAAATGAAGCGATTTGAAAGGGAAAATTGCTATTCTTGCCAATGTCACAATTTTTTTCAAAACACGAAAGTTTAGTTCGCGAAACTATGCGTAAATACCAAAAATGAATGCCCCTAAATTCACATTTTTTTTCCTTGCATAATCAGGAAGGTTTTTGGGGATTTAAACTTAAAGCTAGCACCAACGCTCTTTGTATCCATGAGGGGGCGGTGTCGAAATCTAGTACGTTCCCCTCCTCACCGTGTACTCAATACAGCAAGACACAATAATTCAACTTATCATTTTACCAAGGTAAGAGATTCATGAAGAAGACATGGATAAAGTACGCCTTCAATTACACAGATGTACTTATGGAGAAAATTATACGCAGGTGTACTGATTTGTAGAATCACTTTACTATCAACATAGTTATACATTGTAACAACGTAGCATCATACAAAAAAAATTTAACAATTATTGAATATATGTAACGTCAGGTTTACATCATGGCTATTATTAGCCTGGACTTTAGGTCCTATTGTTAAGATTCGCAGCTGAAACACCTTTATTGCCTTGAGCTTAGGCTACGAACACATTGACTTCACGCATGCTGTTCAATCTTTCAAAAATATCGTTCGACCACGCAACCGAACACAGGATGTACACAAATCTGTTAACCAAGTCAAAAGGTCTTTGCAGGGGAAAGGTCAATAAATCTAGGGAACCGGCAGCGGATGAAAATAATCGAGAGCATCGCCAGCGCTTGCCATACAAAGGTTGTACACAGGATGGATAGGAGCCTGAAATGTTAAATAACAAAGAAATTAATTTAAACGCGAAGCAGATAACATGAAGAACGAATCATTTCAACCGCAGTAAAGGCAATCGCAGATGCAAATGAAAAAAGTTTTCTTTGGTCCATTTTCTCACTTAGGTCTGACGTTATTTTCGTTAAAAACACAGGCCTATAGGCCTAAAGGCTTTTCCTTGCATTTCTCAGGCATACTACTGTTTCAAGGTTTAATTGATATTCGATATTCAGCGATGTCAAAAACCAAGTAACGAAATTTGAATCAATACTATCACTCGTTTAATTTAGACAAAAAAAAACGAATCTTGCAAATTTTTATAATTAATTCAAAATTGGAACCTTCAAGATTATTGCATCTATCCTGACCGACAAAATAAAAGACTAGCTGGTTATATATTACAGCAAGCATGATGTACATAATTAACGCGATCAGTAACAAATGAGTTTATGAAACTATTACTTACGAATACACTTTTAGGATTGTCAGATGAATTGATTCCTGATGAATCACTTATGAAGTGATCAGCAACTGACAAGCCACTCAAACAATAACACGTGTGATAAAAATCACGTGACCTAAAAATGTAGAAAGAAATTGAATTGGAACGTCTTGCAACATGAGTTTTACATCAAATTGCTATAGCATTTTACAGTTTACAGTCGAGTTCTATAATATTCAAACAATATATTGGACAAACAAGTTAAAATCGCAAATCGAGTGCTTAAATTTTTTTTGAGTTGTTATCACATGGTTGGTGAAATCACACCTGACGTTTCATTATGAACTCGAGGTTTTTCTCCTGAAATCAACCGGAGCTTGAAATTAACCGGAACGTGAAATTAACTGGAGCGTGAAATTACACCTGACGTTTCTATGTAAATTTCTGACAATAGAGAAAAATCACCCAAGCTATTTGAAAAATCAAACAGTTTCTTGTTGAAACTTTAACATGTGATATCGCATCGCTTTGCTCGGGGTGATTTCAAAATTTTGTTAAAAACCTCGGGTTGATTTTTTCCCAAATCACCCTCATAAACATGTAATTACTGATACAAACATGGGCGCTTAATAGAGATGAGCGTTTAATAGAGACTGGGTGCTTATAAAAAAAATCTTGCAACATGAAAATAAATTACGCTTTATGTAGTGACTTTGAAATTGAAATGTAAATTTCAGATTAACAGGTAACTTCTATCCTACAACACATCTTTAAACAGCAAAAAATTGTTTTACTATCCTGGAAAGTTTTAGGAAGTACTTAGATCTCTTTACGCCATGGCCACTTAATGGAGTTTGGGCAGTAATATATTTTTTTGAGAAAACATGGGCGCTTATTTGAGACAGCACTACATAGAGAAAATACGGTATCTCAGCTTCAAGATTAACAAACGTTGTTACTTTGCATGGCGGATCTATGACACACAAAAAATTCACACTCATTTCGAACAATTCAGCCGTTAATTATCAAAGCAGTAGACGCCAACCTTCAATATCAACAGAAAGAAAACAGTTTCGAAAACATGTGCAAATAAGGGACGCTAGAGAATTACCCATTAAATTCAAAATAACATGGTCATTTTTCACAAGCTTAAAAGAATTCAACTGTGCAAAGATATCACTTAAAATACAAGCGTTAACCTCTCACTCATAACATACGCCATAACTACCTTATTTTATACGAACCACCCTTTATAGTGACCTCCTGGACTTTTTAATTTGGTAAGAGCAATGTACCAATAAAATTCGTTTTTCAGGGGGATATCTTGAACAAACTTTTAAAATTGTGTCACCTTAAAGGGAAGAAATGTTAGCAGATTTGACGGATTTTGATGGAATCTGCCAAATTAGATTCTCACCAAATTTGAAAAATCCCGATCCGCCAAAATAAATCCCGCCAAGTTTAAAGAAAATCATAATCCGCCAAAATAAATTTCGCCTAATTTCGAAAAAATTTGCTTTCTGAACGACTTTTGTAAGTTTGATAGAAATGCATTTGATATTATTATTGACGATGAATAAACAGAAAAACATTAGTGCATAATTCTTATGTTTATGCCTAGAGTGCCGATTTTAACTACTCATATTCTATGTTACCTTTGCAACTAAACATATTTTAACATTATAAAGTCGTTACCAAGTGAAACTTTAGAACTCGCACCTATCTATTTTCTGTCATCCGCCAAAATTAATTCCCACTAAATTTTTAAGAAAGTCCACCAAAATAAATTCCCAACCCCCTGACTTCCTTATTGCTTCACTCTATTTTCGATAATTCCAGGGGGTATTGATCTCACTAATGAAGGGTTAATCGTTGCTTTTTTTCTTGCAACATAGACATTGCAATCACAGGAGAATAGACAAATGCCAGAATCCCTCTATGGAGATACTTAGTGGATTAGTATCTTTCAAATACCATCCAGACTGTGTGATTACTGACCCAGCAGGCAAAACCGTTAAAAAGTCACCATGGAGGAGTGTATTTCTATTGAAACGATACGCATAATGCGTATCGTGTCAATTGAAATACACTCCTCCACAGTAGCTTTTTAACGATTTTGCCCGCTGGGAGCCACTTCAGTCTCAAATACAGTCCCTTTCTTTCTGCTACGTCAAGAAAAAACAGCAGCAATTGAAAAAACAAATGATAAAAATGACAGCAGAGTAGTTCTACTTACTTCGAAGGTTTATCTTTCAGGCCACCATTAGGATTTTGACAATTGACCAAAACATATTCTTTCAGTGCGGCTAAATAAATAGTAAGATGGTGAAGTGTACAAGACAGTGACAGAAGTCAGCTACCTGCACCAACGAGAACAAATTCCCAAAAGTATTCTTATGTGGTCCGACGTCAGCCTTTTTTATCCAGTCTTATCCAGAAATTTTAACAATTGACCAAAACAACCGTATAGAAAATAAATTTCTGCTCCTAAATGTCTCTCAAAAAAGGTTGATCATTATCATGGCATTACCCCTGACAAAGGTACTGAGTTTGTCCAATTAATCCCTAATCAACCAGTCTTGAATCCCTTCTTCTTCTTTTTCTAGATCAGTTCGGGTGCTGCAACTACAGTGCTCTACATGGTTCAGAGGGTGATGAATCCTACCCATGCTACTTTGATGTCTTCACGTGGGATCGACTTGACCTGCAAGTCTAACTCTTTATCAGTGAACCCCTAGATTTTCCAATTTAGCTAGAGTAATATGCGAACAAAATTGAATTTTCAGGGGGACACTTTGAGTAAATTTTTTAGATGTTACACTTAGTGTTAGTTAGTTTTGCACCCACTGGTAGCTCCTTTACTTTACTTAATTTTCTATGATTCCACGGGCCATTAACGCGTTGAGTTAGCAGTTTTATGGTCGCTGCATAGTCGATTGACAGAAAGAAATCGGGGATCTTTGATAGCTGCTTAGAAAAGCAAATGATCCGTAGGTCGTGCCACCTCTTCTATGACGGACCTAACACAACAGATTCTTTTCAATCTATGTTACAAGTTTGCCCAGTTTAAGTTTCTCTTGTGCTACTCAGATGAGTAATAGTAGCATATTCTTTTTCTTTTTTTCCCTGTGGATTTTAATATGCCCTCATTCATTTCTCTCAAATTCAATCATTTTCTTGATTTCACTCATCTTTGTGTTAAGTGAAACCTTATGTTACGTGGATTAATTTTCGCGGACACCTAAACTGACCTAATTTAGCGTGGATTAATTTTCGCGGATGGCGGAATTCTGATTATCTTCGCGTGGATTAATTTTCGCGGATAACAAAATTTTTTTGAATTTTCATGCAAGCTTTTAATGAGGAACAGTTGTAATTTCCCTTTTATTTGAAAAACAAGTTTCTCCTTTTATTGATTTCCACAGACGAATTACCAAAATCACAAGAAAATTTTCACGGTTTAAAAAATCAAATTTTCGCGTGAATTGATTTTTGCGGACGGACGAAAATTCGAATATTCTGCGTGGATAAATTTTTGCGGAAAATTTGAAAATCCGCGAAAACCGCGAAAATTAATCCATGCCAAAATTAATCCAAGTAAGGTACCAATTTCAAACCTGTTCCCAGCAATAACTTGCTTGTTCAATTTCCGCCCGCCTTTTAGGCGAAGGAAAGTGTTTGATTCAGACGTGTGGGTATCGTTTTTTGCTGGTAAAACACAGACCAGATACTTTGAAAATTTGACCATAAATTGGAGGCTCGGACCTAAATTTCGGGCAAAAATAAACAATGCTCTGTCGTTGTTCTTGAAAAATTACATCTATTACAATTCGAGGGTGCTGATTTCAAATCTGAGGTCGGTTTTTGGAAATTTGACCATAAATTGGGGGCTCGGACCTAAATTTGTGGCAAAAATTAACAGTACTCCGTTTTTCTTGAAAATTTCCATTTATAACAATTCAAAAGTGCTGATTTCAAATTTGGGGATTGTTTTTCGGAAATTTGCTCATAAACTAGGGGTTTGAATCCAAAATTCATGTCACAACTTATGCTCCGTTCAAGTAACACTGATGAGGTGAATCTTCATTTTATTGGAAAGTGCAATAAGAGATGGAACCCTGATTTCTTTTTCGACTTCCTGCAATTTAAGGACTCTCTGTAATCTTTCAGTTTTCTTCTACTTAGAACTCACTTCTTTCATTTTTCTTCATATTTACGAACTTAACGAACTTTAAGTTATGAATATTCGTTAACTCTAATCTACCAGTCAAACCAAACCCTCTGTTTTTAGGGTGATTGGGAATTGGTACTCCTCCCAGCATTAGCTTTGTTGCATTTCTGGACCATCTTATATTTTATCAATCAGTTGTTTGGCCATGATGTGCATGCTGGGTTGTCTGATCAAGCAAGAAACCAAAACAAGCAAAATGTATATAAAAAAATACAATCTGATTCAGAACCCTTACATTGATTGAACATCCATTTTTCTTCACTAAGATTTTCGTCGCCGTACATTTGTAAAATACTGTGAATTATGGGAAATAAAGCGCCTTGCCAAAAGGAGTAGCAGCCATCAACTAACTTATTCGTTCTGCCCTGTAAGAAGAAAAACATATGGAAAAATTTAGTTTAATAAAACAATACAATAAAATCAGAACAATATTATGTCAAATATAAATAAAGTAAAAACAAACAAGTTAAAATAAGCATATATTATGCAAAATATTATGTCAGTTTTACACCATACTAAGGTATTTTTAAAGTAAACAATAAACAAGTTAAGTGGTTACATCTTGAGATATTGTATACCTATCAATGATTCTTATGGAGCCGGGTGCAAGGACCCTACGTTCGCAAGCAAAAAAGGTTCTGCACCTATCCACTGATCATCAAAGTTTTATGTGACATCAAAGAATATACAATAATATAGGGAAGAAATTAAAGTTCTCAAAATCAAGAAGTATCGATTCCATTGAAAAGAGCTTGAAAAGCTGAGTGGTTACGGAGATATCACATGTTCTAAATTCGACTTGCTGACTCAGACTTCATCAAGCTTGCACGGCCTAAAATATTTTCGTGGATCTTCTAACACCGCTTGCTGTCAACTTTTTAAGTGTACCATAATGGCTACCAAAATTTCAAGCCCCTGGCAGGAAACATTTACGCACACATTAACGTCCCACTATTTTTTTCGTTGAAATTTGTTCACAACAAAATGGTGAAATCCATATCCAACTGAAAGCTAATTTTGTTTGGTTTTAGCATAAAGTTTTAAAAAGCATTAGTGGCTGCAAGAGTTAGAATCTTGTCATGGGTTGATTTTCATTGTTTCAGCATTCTTACTTTTACGTACCCTCTGCTAACTTTCATTTTTGTAACGATGATAAAAGATCACAAGCCTAAGATACTGATAATAGCTTCTCTTTAGAACTGTCCATCAAAATGTATTTCTACCCTAATTTTTTCGGGAGCTTTAATGTTTTTATAGTAGAGATTTAAAAACTTGATCAAACTTTGTACGCTGAAGCTCTGCCATTGTGGTATTAAAGCTAGCTCATGTTCACATACTTATCTATGGTGTGTTGTGTATTGCGTATTAGTGCCAGTGAAGTCCATGAAGCTGTTTGCCTAATGTCACCAGCAAATCAACATAAACCTAATAATCTATCATGGGGTTCATATTAATAAGCCAAATGAATGAATGTTCCCATAACCAGTTTATCAATGTCAAACTCACCCAGGAATAGCCTCTACTTTAGGTCGCTTTAGTATGGTGGATAACATACAAATTAAAGCAAATCAATCCCATTTGACCTGACACATTTTGTAAGCTATCAATACACAAACTTTTGAATTCCTCAAGTCAAGTTTGTACCTGTTCAAGCTCAAATGCTGCTGAGGCAGCAATGATATTTATATAGGTTTTACTAAATAACATATGCTATGAATTTTACCAGTAGCAATGCCCGCATGTAAAACCATGATTCATGTTGAACTGAAAAGTAGACCCAAACACATGCTTTGAAGAAAGGAACTAAAGATCAAAATATAAAGGTGTCTGCAAGAAAGTTATCTGAGCTGACCTGATCAAAATTTTATCTCACAAATGGTTTCCATAAGGATGTTACTATGCCTTATGAAATTTTAGGTCTCAAAGCTTTTTGTTTTCTGTTTCGGAAGAAAGTGAATATTTCTCTTCCTGAAAAATATCCACTGGTAATTTTATTCGTGCAAAAAAAGTCTCAGACAAAAGTATTCTTCTTATGTAAATATTTGTCTATTGTTTAGAGGGTTTTATTGCTCTTGTTTTGATTGATTGAAAATGCAAATTTTTTTGCAATCTGTTTACACTTATGCGCACCAAAAATGATACCCAAAGCTCCCCATGGGAGCAAAACCAGCATCAGGGGAACTGACACAAGCGTTAAGACCGATATTCAATATTATCCCACAAGCCCATGTGATATACGATGATCTGGTTATCGTTGCGAAGTCAAAAGAAGAGCATGACAAAGCCTTAGATTCCGTGCTTAAGATCATCGCAACGTCAGGACTAACCTTGAACACTGACATGTGTTTTTGTGACTGAGAAAATTCCATTTTGGGGAATAACAGTCACACGCGATGGTACTTTAAAGGCACAAACTTTTGCGGGCACAAACTTTCGCGAAAGTTTATGGTTTTGGAAATGACGCCATCTTGAGTTATCCCGTGTGGAATGCTAGCTTATATGCCGTAGCCAAGACGGGTCAAATGAGACATAAAATCGACAAAAGCAAAGCTGATATTTGTTCAAACTACCACAATTGAGCCATTTCACTAGAGTGTTTAGCACTGGTGAAAACAAGCTTAAAACAAGCGTCAGTTATAACTTTTTCGACTGTCCTATGAAAAACTTGAAATATACAGTTGGATTACTTGTCCTTTTGGGCTGCCAATAATTCAATTTCTCAAAGAATGATGGTCAGTGTCACTTTAAGTAAGATCTATCAAGAAACAATTAGTAATGTTTCAACAATCTTTCTTACAGAAATAGTCAAAGAATGAAAAGGTAAAAGAATTTTCAGTCAGCATACTGGGACTTATATCATCGCAAAGTTTATGTTTTGAGCTCCAAAGTCAAATCTCAGATTTTTCACTTATCCAAGAAACCATTTCTTTTTCTGTTAATGAAAATGAAGGTTATTATCGTCTAACGGAATGGGTAGTCCACTAGCACCACTCATCGCTAATGGCTAGATGAGCAAGTTCGATGCTGAGATAAGAGATGATGCAAGTCTATACTCGCGATACATGGACGACATCCTACGAGATATCAACAAAAATAATGTGAGAAATAAACTTAATGAAATCAATAACCTTCA
>JAYJMG010188570.1:0-11404 GCA_036873935.1 Stomotoca atra
GATGTGTGAAGCATGTGAACATGCAGTTCCCAAGGGAGCAAACAGGAGACCGTGACCGAAACAATATGCCGTTCGCCGAGCGCAGATAAACATGGTATCTTTGATACCTAGCGGAATTTCACCATTGTATGCTAGCATTTGTGTTTAATTTAGGTTCTAACGCTGAGAGGAAACAAGGAAGAGGTTACATCAATAGCCAAATCAGAAAACTACTCCTTTTTAGCAGCTGGGTATGTTTAGAATTAGTACTATAGAAACTGGTCTGTATTTAGTTGGTAAGGTTGCCAGGACCTTGAAGGACTTTGAAGAATAAGAATTTAATCTTTATTTAATCTATATTTATCGCAAGCGAAGAGGTGCAAATAACTGACGTCATTGCATTGCATTTGGGCCAGTATTTTGGAAAATAAGGGGAATAACTGACGTCTTATGGGTTTTACATTGCCATATATGTGGCATGCTACCCATTATGACGTCACTGGAATATATTTGACATGTGCTATATCTTCGTAACCGCTCGTCGAAACTGAATGATCCAATACATCATTTTTTCAATGAAATCAATACTTCTTGAGTTTGAGAAATTTAATCATTTTGACGTCACATTAAACTTTAATGATCAATTGATAAGTGCAGAACGTTTTTCAAGAACCCAAGGTGTTATAGAGGGAGGCGTCTATTTCACTCAACATAAGTGGGGACTGTTAATCAAAGCATGTAAGATTTATTGCGTTATAAAAGTAGCTGAAACAAAACATTTAAGATATTACATCTTTTCAGCAATATACATTCATTTTGCAATAAGTTTACCTTCGTTCGGTGTTTCGTGGAACAATATCAACAAAGCAAATATCTTCATTTTCTAAAGTTTATTCTCTATTTAACACCCACATTTTTGAGTAAATATTTATTTATGTCCCAGGCATTAAATAGGCATGCAAAAAGGAAGGTATCTTAGGGCCCATTTCTTTCATACACAGAATCAGTTCCGTTTGCCCTGAACCTGCCGAATTTACAAGTTTTCCTGTTTCTTTCATACAAATCAGGCAAACAGAAGATCTTCCAAACATTCTGCTTCTTGAGCACAGCAAACAGAAGAGAAAGGATACTCAGAATTCATCTCTTGAAAATTGCAGGTCAAAATACACATCTTCTGTTTTCGGAAGATTTGCTATTTCTTTCGTACCAACACGGAATATTGCAGATGATTTATGCAAAAAATAAATTCTGCCATTTTGAAAATTATGCGGTTGCGATAGGATAATTATGCGAAAAAAGTAAACAAACACGGCAGATTAACCTAGCCTTTGTTCCACTCGCGCTCAGTTACTGAGCAGGTTTGGTATTGAACAAAGGCCAAATAACCCACATTAATATCGCTTGTTACGCATAATTAAGAAATAGCAGAAATTAATTTATTGATTTATTGCTCAACATGGCTGCTATTTGAGAAGGTTGCAGAGATCTTCTGGTCTGTTTCTTTCGGGACAGAAGAGAGAGAAGGTTAAGGGCAAAAGGATCCGATTCTGAAGGTATTAAAGAAATGGGCTCTTAATAATCTCACCATTCACCTTTGCGTTTTGTAAAAAAATTATTCATGATGAATATCCTTTATTTAGATATGCAGATGGTTCAGTTAAACTTTGGAATCTAAAGGATCCAACAAATGAAGTAGCATTCAGGTAAAAAATTTCTCTTGCCTTTTGAGGAAGATAATCATTGATTTTTTATTCCAACGTCCTAAAGATGAGCTTGCACATAATTCTCGCTTAGAATACTTGGTGTGCTTGCATGCTTTCCACTCCTGGTGTGCTTGGTATGCATCAGTACTTTCAAGGGAGAAGAAGCATTGGGATTGAGATTGAAGCTCAATAGATCTAATTTATTGTCCCTTTTTATGCTGGTCCTCTTTAACATCGATTCTTTTAACGACGCTTCACAAAAATTAATACCATCAAGTACCGGGGTAAAAAAGGACCAATGTGGTAATCTAAGTTTTAAGCTGTATTAGATTAAGGCTTTTTCAGGCTTTTCAGAATTAGAGCAAGCCAGGTTTTCCCCCACCTCCATCAAAAGTTTAAAAAGTATGTATGGAACCAGCACAAGAAACTAGAGCTAGTGATAGCTTGAAGCAGTCCTATGTTTCATAATGACTTTCATAATGACTTTCGGTCCTAATACTTTTTCTACCGATGACAGATAAGCTGAGATGTTAAATTTTTTGATAAATACTTTGCTAAGTTTTATAAGAATCAAAGGAAAACATGACCAAAACAAGAAGCCAGAATAGTTGGGGAAATACTAGGAAACCATGACAAACATTGAAATCAAAAGTTTACTGAACATGGAAGTAAAAATTACCAGCACTTGAATTATATGTAGTTATTAATAAACATGTTAAGCAAAAGCAAGTAAAATACACGAGCACACCACCAGGTAAAATACACAAGTACATAACAGGCGCCAAGCGCACTAAGTGCGTCAGCTTGCGGACATGCTTTTTAGCAGACTTCCATTTTTGAGCAAAAAAACAAACAGACACAAATCAATACTTGTTATTTTTTCTTTTAATGGTAGATGACCTTACACAAACAATTATTGCTTTCCATTTCAAAGGCAGCTTTTGTTTTTTAGTGGTCATAAGTCAGCTATATCGTGCTTATCTTTCGATGGAGATGGAACCCATTTGGTATCAGGATCTGCTGTGAGTACCAGCTGAACCACATCCATTTTCTGGTCATAAATTTTAAGTTTTGTTTTGACCAAATTGAGATGAAACTCATTTGGATTTCGTTTCTAATTCTGTGACCCAGTGGTTAAGATGTTGTGTTGTGTGTTCAAAGATCTCAATTCAAGCACTGTCATTTACCTAACTCCTCTGTGAATTACCTGTTTCCATATTTTTGGAACAAGGGTTGATTGATGGTTGCAAAATATTGAGTAGGATGAACATCATAAAGAGAACATCTAATTTCCCATAGATGACAAAGCTGTGAAAGAAGCGAGTAGATTCAAGAGAAGTAGTTCCTGTGACTTTTTAGTGTGTCTTCTCGGTAGGCAGAAAAGAGAAAAGAAAAGTGCTCTGAATTTTTAAAGTCTAAATTTTTTTTATAGGACACTGAGGTTATTGTATGGGATATTGTTGGTGAGCGAGGTTTATACAGGTATGATGTGGTTAGCAAAAAGAAAGAAAAAAGTAAAAAAAGCAGCAACAATAACAAAAAAACTAGAAAATAAGTACTGTAAATGACCAATTTAACGTCCACTCTCGAGTAACACTCATGGTTTGTTTCCCGAAATAATGAAATGCCACTGGGCTATTATTTAATTCATGCTTGAAGAAGGTTAACCATGCGCTGGCAGAGTAGAAATTCTAGCGAAGTGATGGCGAAAGAGGATGAAAACAATGCCGATCCTATTTCATCATCACTAGGTGGATATTGAGACTGCTGTTCAAACCTTTCCTCTTCTTGATGCATGAAGAAGGGTGACAAGGAAGTGGACATTATTTAGTACCATAAATGCTCGATTTAGCGCCTCCTCTCAATTAAGCGCCCCTCTCGATTAAGCGCCCCTTTTGAGATCTAATTTTTAAATAAGTGCCCCTCTCGATTAAGTGCCCCCAAGGCCTCTAAATGAATACATCTTAATGGCAAAAGGGAGCGCTTAATTGAGCTTGTTTGCTTTGAAAAGGGGCGCTTGTTTGAATTTTTGGGTTGAATAGAAAAAAACCCATTAATTTAACGAAAATGCGTTTTTCTTTTTTTGTTGTTGTCATGGTTGTTGCTAGTGTTGAAAGTTTCTTTATAATATATCAAAGGGCTTAGTTGCGAATGATACTACTATTCCTACTGTTCTGATAGAACAAAAATTGAAAAAATTCAATTTTTAAATAAGCGCCCCTCTCGATTAAGCGCCCCCTCTGAGATCCAATTTTTAAATAAGCACCCGGGCGCTTAATCGAGCATTTACAGTATTTAAGAAAATATTTGTTTTTTTGGCACTTTCAAAATTTTCATATAAGTGAAAAATGTTGTGATGTTAATTAATGCCCCTCTCATATTAACGCTCCTCCTGTTTTAAAGCTCAGTTTTAAAAAAAAATTAACTTAATTAACTTGTGAAGCTTCGATATTCCCAGCGGAAGGTGGTATTTTTCTCCCAATTCTTGTTGCTGCAAAAATAATGATATTTGAATCAAATTCAAATTCATGGTGAGGATTTATTTTTTTCTTAAATTTCAATGAAACATTTATTTAGATTAAAAGGACACAAAGGTATGGTAACTAGTGCCCATTTCATGAAGAAAAAAAAGATATTGATAACGAGGTATGTATTGTGTATTTCCTAAAACAAGCTTAGTTAAAATTGGAGTTTGGGTAAAAACTCATGTTTGTGAAGTTATAACTAGGTTATTATTACAGACAGAATTGTGATTTTGACTACTTTATATTTCTCTCTGGAATGTTTTTCCTTTTGGTTGGTTTATTTTTCATAACTTTGTAGGATTTTCTTAAATGTTCTTTATTTATTTATGTAGTTCGAAAGATATGCTTGTGAAGTTTTGGGACTTGGATACTCAGCATTGCTTTCTGACGTTAGTTGGTCATAAGAGTGAGGTATTCATTATTTTCGTAGAGCCAATTTTAAAAGTTTGATAACAAGAATGGCCTCTTTCTTTGAGTCTGTTGTTGAAAGGATATCATTGCATTGAACATAATGTGACATACATTATTACAGGATAATAATAAATCATGAAATTAATGTGTGTTAATATTCTGCATGATAATTTGATGTAAAGCCTTGATCTGTGGTCAAGATCAAGTTTTTGACTATGTCAGTGCCAGAACATGGGTGGCCTTCTTGAAAACTTGGTTATGCATCTATTTTTTTTATTGTACTTTTTTAATTCGAAACCTAATTAAAAACCTGAACTTAGCCTGAACTTAGCGTAAAACATTTTGTGAAACAAACAAAATATGTGCTAGCAAAACAATTTTTTTTATCATCATCGAAGACAATAAGAAAATAATGGTTGACACTCTGTCCAGCTGGCTGGTTAAAAAAACATAAAATTCTAACCTAACTTCAATAAACTTGACTTTAAACTTGAACAGCAACTTTTCTTTAACAACTTTAACTTCTATGACTTCAGCAAATCTATAGAAGCAATTAGTATGGCTTTACTTTGCAAATGAAAAAGCGTTATATGACACCATAGAAAATGATGAAACAAAGACGAAGCAAAACAAAAGCTATAACAAAAAACTTTGTAGCTTACATTTCGTAACGCAAATCTTTTTTTTATCTCATCACTTCACCCTTACTTCAGTATCTCTCTTCACTTCACCCTTATTACAGCTACACTTCTCTTTCTCGTCTTCTACTCTGCTGCTTTGCTTTTCTTTTCTCTACTTTTTTTCCTTGTTCTTTTTCTCTCAAAACAAATAATGAAGCAATAAAAGTTCGCTCTCTTCAGTGATTTTGTTTGTTTTGAAGTACCGTCCGTTTTCTTTACAGCGTGCAATGTGTGCCGGAGAACTGGACTCGGCGTGAATCACACACAATAGGAAAAAGAACACACATGCACAACAATTAATATAGGGATAATCTCTGCATCTTCATCATTACTGGGTGTCATTATACATAATACAAAATTCTGATCTGCGTTGTGTGAATATTACTATTGTGTTGCCTTACCATTCCGTGTTCCTTTTCCTATTGTTTGCAGATGCAATTTCAATTAATTTACTTCTTCTACTCTTCTAAAATTTTGACACCCGAATTTACATATCCAACACCAAATATTTTTTTTGTTAAAGTTATAAGGACACAACTTCCCATTATGATTCAAACGAAAACCTAAATCTTTGTCTAATAGACAAATAAATCTTTTAAACATTTGTACATGTTGCTGATTTTTCAATTAATACATATTCGCACAGTATGGAATTTGTGCAAAATAGCCTTCGCTGCATTGTTGCTAATTATTGCAGTGCTTTTTTTTGTCTTTAATTCCTTTTTCTATTTTTAACTTCGGCAATTTTGATTATCACCTCTCCTTTTTTTATTTACCTTCTTGTCGTTGGTCAATGCTCAGTGAAATATCAGGGTTGCAGCCTTGTCACTTATGTCATAACAGCCTTGTCACTTATGTCATAATCTCCTAATTTGGAAATCTTTGGCTGGTATTTGTATGAAATACTTTGCTGGCTTTTATTTTTCGGATGGTTAATTTCTTCATAACTTTATGGTGTGTGTTTCCTTAAGTCTTTGTTAAGAAGAACTTAAATTACTGGATCACAAAGTGAGTTGGCCATATATATCGCTTGCATAATAAGTGTGTTTGAACTGGAAAACTTCTCATTATATTGAAGCATGAAATCATCAAGACGACATTAGGTAACCAAAAGATGATGCATGTAACTACAATAGCAAAGCAGACATGTTACTTGTAGCATACTTTTTTTCGGGTGGTAATGATTCTTCACACATTGGATAGTCAAAAATCAGTGTCCTGGTTGTATAGCTTATTCCAATGAAAGCGTGAATTGCCCGGGCTAGCACAAGACTTCCTGCTATTTGCCCATCAAGTTTCAAATCTGAACTTTCGAGCCCATTTCGGGTCCATTTTGAAAAATGACATCCGGAGTTGAAGTCATCACCATCCAATTGTTACTTGTGCCAATTTTCAAGAAAAACGGAGAATTGATAATTTTTGCCCCAAATATCAGTACGGACACAAGTTTTTAACCAAATTTTAAAAAGTGAACCCCAGATTTGAAATTAGCACCCTCGAATTTTAAGTGAAAATTTTCAAGAAAAACAGAGCATTGCTAATTTTTTCAAAATGAATTAATAAGTACTGCTGATGCAGAGGGGGCGATAATTGCCAATGGATTAAACCCAATGGTAATCGCTATAATAAGAAAAAAAGTACAATCAATAAATACCGCAATTATTTTGAAATCGCATTCCAACTAGAAGAATCTAATGCCTAAACTTTTTTAGTTTACTTTTTTATTTTATCAATGGACTTAAGGATACTGTCAGGACTGCAAAGACAAGTCTTGTTTTTTGAGCATAACTCCTTAAAAAACGTGAATTTCGCCATAAAAGTATATATTTTCCTTTTCCTGAATAAATTCTCTACAACCCCATCATATTTTCAATTTCATGAAATTTACATAGAAAGAGTTAAAAATGTTCGAACAAGTTTTGATCATGTTGTTTTCTAAGAGCTCTAAGTCCCCTCAGTTTCACAATTTCGAGATAATTTTTATATCCACGTGTTCCTCATTTTGTGCTTTAAAAAACGTTGCCACAGAGCTGAAAGTCGAATTATCGTTGATTGAAGCTATATTGTTCATTTTTCTCATGCATCAAGTCGTTTGAACGAAGATAAATTGAAAATGAAAAATTGGTTCGAAATAAATTTTTACCAACGAGTTTTGTCGTAACTGAGGGGACTAAAGATAGATATTTCACGAAAAATTAAAAACGAGAAAACGTAAGTTAAAGTTTTAATTGCTAAAACAAAGCGATCAAGTTTTTCTAAAGATTTTATCACCTGCGTGGTGTGAAAAACATGCAGATGGCGATGATGTGACGCGTTTTTATTGAAAATAGAATAAACATTCGCAAGTTACATGTGCTTTCTTCAGACATTTTAACAATAGAAATGTTCAGAAAAAAATGGTTGTGTTTTATATTATTAATTTTCGCGGAAACTATTTGGATATTTATATTTTTGATTTCAGAAACTTAATCTACATCTGAAATTACATATAGTTGACCCAAATTTTCATTTTCCAATTTTTGAAGCTTGCAGTCTTGACAGTGTCCTTAAGAGTTTGGAGTTTTGGAAATTAGGTACCAGTCTCTCTTGTACCTTGAACCACGGCTAGTTAAAGAGTTGTACCCATAATATCCAAAAATTGACCATTATTGAGCCAATACACGAGAAAAAATTTCGGCTGTATTTCGGCTGCTCTCGTTCATTTAAGACCGAATCTTAACACCAATCTGTATGAAACGAAAATCTCATGCCATTTCTGACTTACAGGCCTTTCATGACAAACTGTCATAGCTGGAAACAGGCTAAGCGGCCTCCTTGTGTCAAAAGATATGTGAGGGGTTGTAGAAATCAGAACCCTTGAACCCTCGTATTTTGCATTTTCAAATAAATTTGTGAATGTGAATTTTGGGCTAAATTTGCTGTTATCAGTGCATATGACTTGGTAAAAATAAAACAGTACAGTATAATTAAAAATTATATATTGCTATGATAATCTAAAAATGTTAAAAATCAAAAGATAGTTCTGAGGAAAAAGAGAAATTAGGTAAACTTGAGTATCAAAATAAAGATTTAAGATACGAATAGCTAATCTAATTTACATATTTTTGTACTAATAATGTGAATTACATAATCCAAGCGGTTATTTATATAGAACAACGAACATAAGTTTCAGCATAATTTGCTGTTTAAATCTCTATCTTTGTGATGAAAATACGGATTATACACAGGCAAAGTGAATGGCTTTCTGCAGCAATCCAACATTGTCTAATCAGTTTGATTGGTTTTTCCAAGTGCGAGAATCTACAAGGAAATCTGCAAGTATGTTGTTGGTATACTTTATTAGGACACACAGTATTTCCAGTTGCATAGTTAGAAACATGCAATGCTTTAAAGCTCATGTCTCTTCAATAGGAAAAAGAATGCGTCCCATTTTAAAGAATTCACAGAATACCAAGATAAGATTTGTGATTCTTAGCAACATGTCGAATTAATTGCATTGGACATACTAGTCAAAAGCATAATCATGAATAGTTTTCATGGTGGTAGTGGAAAAATGTAGATAAGGAAACCATCTTCTTCCAGTTTTTGTTAAGAATACCACAAATTATAATTACGCACCAGCACATGCGAAATGTCATATTTACTTTTTCTTTGCCTTTAGCTATTAATTTCTCCTTGTACAGCTCTGCCATCTTATAGAAATGAACATGCATTCTTGCCGGCTGTTATTTTTCTTAACGCTGGTTCCTTTATAATTTTATGATGTCCTCCATAATTCTTTGTTAAAAAACATTTGAATAACTGGATCGCACATTGAGTTGCCTAAATATATCACATACATAATGAACATGATCAATGAATCGGAAAACTTTCCATCAGTTAGAAGTTGATGAAGTATAAACATGGCATAAGGTAGCCAAAATGTGATGCATGAAATTACGATAGCGAAGCAAACATACGTTACTTGCAGCATACTTTTTTGTTGTGGCAATGATGTGCTGTTATTAGAATTGTGATTGATTGCTATCTGTAAGCGTCTAATTTGTCTTCGATGCCGCAAGACTTCTAAAAATACTAGAACACTGCTGACAGCCAAACAAATCAAGCCAAGTATTGTCATGGTTGTGTGAATGACAAGGTAGGGACCAATTTTACTCCTTGCATAATTATTTACTCCTACTGCCCCTAACACCATTGCTATTAGCCACATGAGCAGTATGATGCAATAAATTTGTTTTGAAGTTAATTCTGTGTATTTAAAAGGTCTCTTTATTGCGTAAACCCGATCAAAACTAATAAGAAATGTTGAAAAAAATGATGCTTGGGTGAGTGTTGTTATCATAAGTGATCTTTGCCAACTAACACATTTGTAATTCCAAAAATAAGTATCTTGGATGATAAACATAATCCCTGTTGTTGCACAACCAACTCCAATGGAAGTGTGAATAATGATAGAATGAAGAATGAACTTGTTTGTGTGTCGTTTCAGCATGCGTTTGTTACATATGATCTTGAATATAACAAACAAGTTCAATATTGCAATAGACACAACGTAGACCAAATAGATGTATGATTGTAGCTGTGCGTTATTTTTTCGTAACGAACATGAATTTGTGCTGTTAAATTGTTTCGTCAAGTCTGAATCATTCATTTTCAAGTCTTCAGAGTAAAATATCATGTTTTCCATGCTCCTTTCTCAAGTACGAAGTCTGTATTTCGAAAACCTTCTTGTATAAATCTTTATTTTTTGTATTGATATTTTGAGAGGAAATTCTTTGTGCAAATATTCTTTTTGAAAACGGTTAGCAGATATTTATTATTGATTTCTGCAATTGTTATTTAAAAGTCTTTCTTTGAAGTAATCTTAGATTAATATCAATAAAGAGCAGGTGCAAACTTTTTTGTTGATTAACTGTAATTGAAAGTTAAAAGTTGTTGTTATAATCAAGGTACAGAATGGTGGGATATATATATAGAACTTGTTGAAAATTATGGAAGTAACCACAGGACAGTAAAAATGCATTTGACAAGTTGATAATGTTCTGCAGTAACAGAGCCCATTATCCATGGAAAATAAATAAAAAATGATAAAACTCCCCTTTTGATTTTGCAATTAGATGAACCACTTTCATCACTGTATTCTTATTGTGTCCATTGCCCATTCTGAACCTGAACATGATTAACATGAAGCATGACATCCCAATAAATCAATTCAGACAACCAACATGATTTAACAGTTATGTCAGAGCCATTTTTTTGTGGAGCTAGGTTTTTGCTCATTGCTCCTTCATTTATTTGTTTATTTTTTTGCTACACCTGTTTTGGGTTCTTTATTCAGAAAAACTTGAGACAAGGAGTCGCACAATGAGCTACATAAAAATAACATCAGCTTGGGGTATCCAGCATTTGAATGTTCTCCAAATTGCTGGTACAATATGAACGCCATAGTTGGCAACCAAAATAAGATTCATGAAACAACAATAGCAAAGCTATTTGTAGCTTTTTTCATGAGGAATTACTGCATTACTGTGAGTATTTCGACTGCTGGATCTTGGTAAACTCTTAATTTGTCTTTGGTGTTGTGACACTTCAAAAAATATTACAACACTGTTTATAACCAGACTGGTTAAGGTAAGTACCACAATAACTATAGGTATGATCATGTAAACACTAAGGGCCTGCTTCATTCAGCACTTGGTGGGCCCACTGAATGTTCAGTGGGTGCATTTTTTGTTTCATTCAACACTTCAGTGGGTTTAGATGGCCCACAAAATCAACTCACTTCCCGAGGTAGTTGACTTTGTGGGTTTCTTTCACAAAACCCACCAAATCGTTTCATTCAGCACTTGAGTCCACTAAACCCACTTATTTTGCTCTTTTACCCAGGTTTAATATCTACCCGTTTTCGATAGCTGTTGTTTGAACAACTGAGAAGAAATTAAAATTCGCAGACTAGGTCCTATCTAGAATGCAGGCTAACTAATAAAAGATGGTAGCCAAATCGGCAAGTGAGCCCACGAAACCCACTAAAACTTGTTTCATTGAAGATCAGGTTTAGACATTTTCTCTCTCTTTTTTAGTGGGTTTAGAGTGTTGAATGAAACAG
>JAYJMG010188792.1:0-11399 GCA_036873935.1 Stomotoca atra
TGCAGTATGTAGTTCTGTAACATACGCTGTATTAGTTAAAAGCCCTCTGAACTGACCTGTTGCATTATTTTCTGACAATAGTCTTGTATAATTCATCTCAGAGCGTTTGGTTGACGCAATGATTTGTGATTGTGACATGTGTTTTGGACTTGAAGATATCTTTCTTGTTTCACTTGTTGATTTTATGTCGGTTGTTGCAGCAGATGATTCCAGCACAGGTCCTATGTGCGAAAAATTATAACAACATGTTTAGCATTGATATTGTCAAAATAGTTGGTTATTTACATAAATACCGCTTCATCACCCAGAAATTCAGTCTTATTTATAGCATCTGAATATCTCACTTAAGTCATCAATTGTGACCTCTGAGATTTTTTAATTTGGCTTAAGTAATGTTTGAGTAAAATTGACTTTTCAGGGGGTTATTTTGTTTAACATTTTTTTAATGTGTTACGCTTGATATGTTTTTTGCACTCCCTGATGTCTCTACTACTTTAATCTAATTCCTATTATTACAGGGGGTAAGTACCTCATTAAAGAAAGGGTTAATCCATGGAGGTACTTCCTTACTTAATCCTCACCTGAAATTTTAAGTTCGCTTATTTCAGAAGAACTTGCGTTAACAAGCGTCGATATTTCTGCTACACTGATGTTTGCTGTGGCGTCGATATATAAATCAACTGTAAAGATGATGCTTCCAGAACTAAAAGAAACGAAAAATAACCTCACATAACAAAGAACAATCGAGAAATGAAATCAAGTTGAAAACACTGAACACTATATTTTGTTACCTGAAGCTAATGACTTCAATTTTCAGGAGCCCAGCATTTTTAAGTGATTTTTGAAACTAAAATACAAATTTGTGAATTTTTTTCAGTTATGCAGTTTGTCGATGGAAGTTACTTCCTATTGTCACACTGTCGCATTGTCTGCCATACCATATTATTCACCTAATGTTTTCATACTCACGAGGACGTTAACATTCATATTTGAGACAATGACGGCTAAGTAGGTGTTTAGGGCTAAACCGGTGTTTAGGGTTAACCATAGGGTTAAGGCTAACAAGACTTTGTTGTTCTAGCCACCTTAACCCTACCTGTATAATTCCTAGGGAATCATGAGGGATAAATTTGATCAAAAGGCAGGACAATTCCATTTGAATCTGTGTAAATTTTAACCAGGCTTAGGCGAATCTTTTACTTACCATAATTTTTAATTTTAAAGCCAGCTGTTTGTAAGCAGGGGAAATATTATTCTTCAGATCATTTGTAAAATTTCCGGGGATTGTTCCTGTCAGAATAAACTTCAATGCCTTTCTGACATAAAATGATGAACTGGTGGCTGACGAACTGGTGGCTACAAATGTTGTTTCGGTGGATGTCCACGATGAAGTTTCAACGCCGACATGGCTCGGTAAACTATTCCTTGTCCGCAACTCTGGGTGTACCACAGTTTTATGTGTGGGAATTGTCGGACGGACAGCACCATTTGATAACGCATCAGATACTGACTTCGATGGATATATAGTAGAATGACGTTGTGGGGACGTTATCAGTGAAAGCAAACTTGATGAAATAGATGAGCTTAAAACTCTATATGGTTTTTCCTTGGACACAAAACTTGAAAAATATTCTGTGCTTAAGTTTTGCGTGGAAGTTTTTGGCAATAAGCTTGGATGCAATATAGAGTTTTGTTCTGAAGCAAATGTAACAGTGGAATTGATTGAAAGTGTTGAAGAAAGTATTTTGAGATAACTCTCTACGGAGGTCAGTGAAAGCAAACTTATGCGAAATGCAGTGTCCATTGTTGGAAATGTTGAGCTCGTAAGGACTTTTGGTGTATCAATGGACGCACGATTTGTAGGTATTTTGTTAATTTTGCTCCTTGACATTAAGCGTAGTTGTGACACAGAGATTGTCATTGACTGTGATGTTTCATCAGACTTATCATTTGAATATTTTCTGTTGATAAACTTAAGAGTACTTGTTGGTGTTGATGGACTGACAGTAACAAATGATGTTGCACCAGGAACAAACTTCGATGGAGTTTTATTTAAGTAGTTCGTTGTGGAAGGCCGTGAAGGCAAACTTGAATAAAACAATGTACTCAGTGCTGAACTGGTAGGTGTAATTGACGTTTCTTGGAACAAACTGTTTGTAAATGATCTGTTTTTGTAGGTATTTGTAATTCTTTGTGATGTTAGATTTTGATGCAATGCAGTATCTGGCATTGTAATTATTGTACTGCTGTCCTCACTTTTCATAGCAACTGGTAAACTTTTTGAAGGACTTATACTAAGGTATCTTTGTACATTGGAAAATGAAAGCAATTGTGCATGAGATACGGTGGTCGACGTTGAAAATGATGGACTTGTACGCAAACTCGTTGTTTTTTCGTTAGCGAGCTCTGAGTTTGTTATTTTAATCTGATTTTGCGTAGAATTTCTGGAGAGTAACCTTAGATAAGATGCAGTGCGAAATGTCAAACTTGTAGCAACAGTAGCAGTTGTGATTGTATTTCGCACGTCAACTAAGTGTGATATTGTAATGTGAATTTCGTTGGACATTGTAGATTTCACTGAACGTGACGATGGAAATGATTTTATGGAAGAATTGTGGTTTATTCGCGAATAAAAAAATCTTCTTGACGTATTATCATCTATCGATGCAATTGAATCCACTGGCGTGAATAGGGTCCTAGAACGGTCTGAAAAGTGTTGGTATGGGTCTGTCTGAGGTGATATGTGACTTTTTAATTTTGAAGTTGTTTGCTGAATGTTTACTATACCAGTCGGTCGAATCATGAATCTGGACATAACCGATGCTGTTTTGGTGTGAATTTTTTCGGATATAGTGGTTGTCTCTAAAAGTGATAATTGAGGCAATTTCATGGAAGAAATCCCATTATTGCCTGAATAGACTAAATTTTCTGTTGATGCATTATCATCTGGTGATGAAGTTGAACCTGTCGTTGGCTGGTAGTTTATAGAGCGGATTGTAAAAGCTTGGTATGGATATTTTGAAAGTAAAATGTGACTTGTTCCTTTCGAAGTTTTATGTTCAGTGGTATCCACACCCGTCGGTCGAATCATATTCCTAGATAAAATAGATCTTGACGAAATGCCAGTATTCTTTTTGTGTGTCAAGGAAGAGGAATTTTTAATATATATCCTCGATGTGATCTGGACATGTTCCAATGCGGTGGAAACAGCAAAAAGGTTATCAATGTTGTAGCTACTCGCAGTCATCCGGCTCTCTGACAATTTAACCAAATGAGAAGTCTTTTCGTGACCTGTTACTTTTGTATAGTCAGATTTTAAGGATGACTCAATAATGGATGGGACGTAATTGTCTTCACTACTTAAAAACATTGCAGTTTCAGGTCGAAAATCATATGGAGAACTTTTATCTGAAGTTGGATAAAAGGTTTTTATCTCAGTTGAAGGTAAAATTTTTGAATATGTAACGAATATGACATTAGGTAGTTTTGAAGTTTTTGTAGAGTCAGTGGTACCAAGAAATTTAGTTAACAACGGACTATCAAAAGGTGATGAAGGTTGTGATCGAAAATTCAATGGTGATGGTCTAATGTTCTGGTTATAAGTTGCATCAGCCGTTTTATTTGGTGTTGTAACGTCAGGTTGAAAGCTTTTTTTGACACTTGGTGGGCCAAGAATGAGAGAGCTAAATTTTTGTTCATCACCACTTTTTAAGACTGTTAATGTGAAGTGTGAAAAAGGTGGCCTGATATGTTGGGAAAACATTGATGTTGCTCTGAAAGTTGGTCGAATTGTTCTCGTAGAATTAGAGAAATGCGCCTCAGTGACGTTAGTTGCAGCAGTAGCTATAATTACTTTTGGTGATGATGCTTTGTTGTGAACGTCTTTGGACATTGTAGCAGTCACTAAAGGTGACATGGAAAAAATCTCATTTTTGCCTGAATGTAGAGGTCTCTTCAAGTCCGATGATAAATTATTTTCTGGTGATGAACTTGTATCTATCGATGATAAGAAGTGTAAAGAGCGGCTTGTTGAAGCATCCTGAAAAGCTGTTTGTGGTGAGGTGTGACTTTTTACTTTTAAAGATGGATGCGGAACAGATTCTGTATTGGTCGAACGAGTCATGTATCTAGATGTTACTGATGCTGACGAAATAACAGCAGTCATTTTGTATGGTGAGAAAAAAGAATTTGTATCATTGTATTTGCTAATCGATATCCCCGAAGTGAACTGGACTTGCTCTAATTTCGTTGAGGTAGATAAAACATAATTAATGCGATAGCTTCTTGAAGGCAACACGTTTTCTTTACTTAGGGTCAATTCCATCAAATTTGAAGCCTTTTCATGCCTTGTTGTTTTAGTAAAATCAGAGGGAACGGTTGACTCAATACTGGATGGGCCGTAATCACCTTTGCGGCTGGAAGTAAGTCTTTGTGTTGCATGAAAGTCAATTGCAGAACTTAAATAAAGCGTTTTGGAAATAACACTGTTTATTTCTATCGGCGTGCTGTTTTGAAGTGATGTAACTGAGCTCAATTTTAAAAGAGAAGATTTTGCAGTAATAGAAACACCAGAAGTGGTTATATCAGGACTGATTTGTGTTTCAGAATGAGTAAACTCAGAAGTTTTATAATGCATACTAAAAGTTACATTTGGTAGTATTTCAGTTTCATTGTTATGACTTTTATTAGTAAATTCAGTGATCAATGGACTATTAACAGGTAATGTGGTTTGTGATTCAAACTTTAATGCTGATGGTTTAATGTTCTGAAAATTTGTTGTATTGGCCATCTTATTTTGCTTCGTGATATGAGATTGAAACTCTTGATGTACACTTTGTGACACTGAAATAAAAGAGTTAAATCCCTCTTCGTCTTTACTTGTACTTTGTACAGGCTTTGATGTAATGGGTGAAGAAGTTGAGCTGACATGTTGGGAGAAGATCGTTGTTGCTCTGGCAGATAAATAATCGTTTCTCGAAGAAATGAAAAAATGCACCTCGTGATTATCAGTTGCAGTGTTTATGAATGAATGCGAAACGAGCCTTGATGTTGATGTTTTGATGTGAATTTCTTTGGAGGTTGTAGTTGTCTCTAAAGGTGATAACATAGGCAATTTCAAGGAAGAAATTCCATTATTGCCTGGATAGACTGAATTCTCCAAGTCTGTTGTTGCATCATCATCTGATGCTGAAGTTGAACCCATTGATGGGAAGTAGTTCATAGAGCGGATTGTAAGATCTTGGTATGGATCTTTCGGAAGTAAGATGTGACTTGTTACTTTCGAAGTTGTATGTTCAATGGCATGCACACCCGTCGGTCGAATCATATTCCTAGATAAAATAGATCTTGACGAAATGCTAGTAATCTTTTTGTGTGGCAAGGAAGATGAATCTATAATAGGTATCCTCGATGTGATCTGGACATGTTTCGATGTGGTGGAGGAAGCAAAAATATTATCAATGTTGTGACTACTCGTAGACATCCGGCTCTTTGACAATTTAATCAAACGAGAAGTCTTTTCGTGACTTGTTGCTTTTGTATAGTCAGAAATTAAGGATGACTCAATAATAGATGGGACGTAATCGTCTTTACTACTTGAAGACATTGCAGTTGCAGTGCGAAAATCATATGGAGAACTTTTATCTGAAGTTGAATAAAAGGTTTTTACCTCAGTTGAAGGTGAAATTTTTGAATACGTAATGAATATGACATTAGGTAGTTTTGAAGTTTTTGTCGAGTCAATGGTACCAAGAAATTTTGTGACCAACGGACTATCAAAAGGTGATGAAGGTTTTGATCGAAAATTCAAGGGTGATGGTCTAATGTTCTGGGTATAAGTTGCATCAGCCGTTTTATTTGGTGTCGGAACGTCAGAATGAAAGCTTTTATTGACACTTGGTGGACCAAGAATGAGAGAGCTAAATCTTTTTTCTTCACCGCTTTGTAAGACTGTTGATATGAAATGTGAAAAAGGTGACCTGACATGTTCGGAAAATATTGATGTTGCTCTGAGAGTTGGTCGAATGTTTCTCGTAGAATTAGAGAAACGCGCCTCAGTGACGTTAGTTGCAGCAGTAGCTATAGTTACTTTTGGTGATGATGCTTTGTTGTGAACGTCTTTGGACATTGTAGCAGTCACTAAAGGTGACATGGAAAAAATCTCATTTTTGCCTGAATGCAGAGGTCTCTTCAAGTCCGTTGATAAATTATTTTCTGGTGATGAACTTGTATCTATCGATGATAAGAAGTGCAAAGAGCAGCTTGTTGAAGTATCCTGAAAATCTGTCTGTGGCGAGGTGCGACTTTTTACTTTTAAAATTGGATGAAGAACGGATTCTATCTTGGTCGAACGAGTCATGTATCTAGATGTTACTGATGCTGACGAAATAACAGCAGTCATTTTGTATGATGAGAAAAAAGAATTTGTATCATTGTATTTGCTAATTGATATCCCCGAAGTGAACTGGACTTGCTTTAATTTCGTTGAGGTAGATAAAATATAATTAATGCGATAGCTTCTTGAAGGCAACACGCTTTCTTTACTTAGGGTCAATTCCATCAAATTTGAAGCCTTCTCATGACTTGTTGTTTTAGTATAACCAGAGGGAACGGTTGACTCAATACTAGATTGGCCGTAATCACCTTTGCGGCTGGAAGTAAGTCTTTGTGTTGCATGAAGGTCAATTGCAGAACTTAAATAAAGCGTTTTGGAAATATCTCTGTTTATTTCTATTGGCGTGCTGTTTTGAAGTGATGTAACTGAGCTCAATTTTAAAAGAGAAGATTTCGCAGTAATAGAAACACCAGAAGTGGTTATATCAGGACTGATTTGTGTTTCAGAATGAGTAAACGCAGAAATTTTATAATGCTTACTAAAAGTTACATTTGATAGCTTTTCAGTTACATTGATTTGAATTTTCTTAGTAAATTCAGTGATCAATGAACTATTAACAGGAAATGTGGTTTGTGATTCAAACTTTAATGGTGATGGTTTAATGTTCTGAATATTTGTTGTATCGGCCATCTTATTTTGCTTTGTGACATCAGATTGAAACTCTTGATGTACACTTTGTGACACTGAAATAAAAGAGTTAAATCTCTCTTCTTCTTCACTTGTACTTTGTAAAGGTTTTGATGTAATGGGTGAAGAAGTTGACCTGACATGTTCAGAGAAGATCGTTGTTGCTCTGGCAGATATATAATCGTTTCTCGAAGAAATGATAAAATGCACCTCGTGGTTATCAGTTGCAGTGTTTATGAATGAATACGACACGAGCTTTGATGTTGATGTTTTGATGTGAATTTTTTCGGACATAGTGGTTGTCTCTAAAGATGATAATAGAGGCGACTTCATTGTAGAAATCCCGTTATTTCCTGAATAGATTGAATTCACCAAGTTTGTTGAAGCATTATCATCTGGTGATGAAGTTAAACCTGTCAATGGGCGGTAGTTTATAGAGCGGATTGTAAAAGCTTGGTATGGATATTTTGAAAGTAAAATGTGACTTTTTCCTTTCGAAGTTGCATGTTCAATGGTATCCACACTCATCGGTGGAACCAAATTCCTAGATAAAATAGATCTTGACGAAATGCCAGTATTCTTATTGTGTGGCAAGGAAAAGGAATCTTTAATATATATCCTCGATGTGATCTGGACATGTTCCAATTCAGTGGAAGCAGCGAAAATATTATCAATGTTGTGGCTACTCGCAGACATCCGGCTATCTGACAATTTAATCAAACGAGAAGTCTTTTCATGACTTGTTGCTTTTGTATGGTCAGAATTAAAAGATGACTCAATAATAGATGGGGCGTAATTGTCTTCACTACTTGAAGACATTGCAGTTTCAGAGCGAAAATCATATACAGAACTTGTATCTACAGTTGAATAAAAGGTATTAAACTCATCACTGCGCGTCTGTATTGGAGTTTTGTTTTCTCTGGATGCAACTGCTACGATCATCTTGAGAGACGAAGAGTTTATTGAAGAAGAAACACTAGCAGTGTTGCCTTTCCTTTTTATTCGCGTAGACGGTAAAATTTCGGAATATGGACTCAATAAAACATCAGTTGATTTTGAAGATTCTTTGAAACCGATGGTACCAAGAAATATAGTGGCCAACGAATTATCATAAGGCGATGAAGGTTGTGATCGAAAATTCAATGGTGACGGTTTAATGTTCTGATTATCAGTTGTATCGGCTGTTTTATTTTGTGTTTTAACTTCAGACTGATTGATTTGATTGACACTTGTTGAAACAGACTTGATGGAGCTCAATGTTTGTTTTTTATCGCCTCGTAAAAATGTTGACGCAAAGGGAGGAACAGGTGGCCTGGCTTGTTGGGAAAATATCGACGTTGCTCTGAGACTCGGGCGAATGCTTCTCGTAGAAATCAAAAAATGCGCCTCATTGACGTCAGTTGCAGCAGTTGCTATAATTGTATTTGGTGATGATGCTTTTATGTAAACTTCTTTGGACATTGTAACTGTCACAAAAGGTGACTTGGAAAAAATCTCACTTTTGCCTGAATACAGAGATCTCTTCAAGTCAGTTGATACATTATGGTATAGTGATGGACTGGAATCTGCTGATGGCAAGAAGTGCAAAGCACGGCTTGTAAAAGCTTCTTGTGAACCTGTAGGAATTGAGATGTGGCTTTTTACTTTTGAAGTTGGATGCTGAACGGATCCTATATCGTTCTTTCGGGTCATGTATGGAAATATAACTGACGCTGATGAAGTACCAGTACTCATTTTGTACGGAGAGAAAAATGATTTTTTGTCATTGTATTTGCTGGCCGATATCCTTGATATCGTTGAGGTAATGCGGTAGCTACTTGAAGGCATCACACTTTCGTTCTTTACGGTCAATTCAACCAAATCTAAAGTCTTCTTACGACTTGTTGTTTTGGTATTGCTAGGTTTAAAGTTTGATTCAATAGTAGATGGACCGTAATCACTTTCACTACTTGAAGAACCTGCTGTTGTTGTACGAAATTTTTTTGAAGATGAATTTGAATAAAAATTTTCGGACAATTTACTGTAAATTTGTATTGTCGTGTTGTTTTGAATTGATGCGGTTGAGCTAGTCTCGACGAAAAAGGTTTTTCTAGAAGTAGACATACCAGATGTGACTGTTTGAAGATTGCTATTAGCTTTAAGCTTGATAAAAGGTGAAATTTCATAATGCGCACTAAAAATTACATTTGTTAGTTTTGAAGTTGTATTGACATGACTGGTAGCAGCAAAGTAAGTGACCAATTGAGTATTGAAATTGGATCCAGATTGTGATCGAAAATTTAATGGTGATGGTTTAATGTTCTGGTAATCAGTTGCATCGGCTGTTTTATTTTGCTTTGTAACATCACTTTGAATGCCAAAATTTGCATCTGGCGAGCCTGAAATCGGGGGACTAATTCTTTCTTCTACTTCACTTGTACTTTGCAAAAGTTTTGATGCAACGGGTGACGAAGGTGAAAAGATGGATTTTGTTCTGACGGATGTGTCAACATTTATTGTTGAAATCGAAAAAACTATCCGAGGGGCATTAGTTGATTCTTCCGTAGTGAATGTAGGACTGATTACTTTCTGTGAATTATATTTTAAAGTCAAAGAAGCTGCAGGAAGGCTTCTAATTGGACCCCTTACTTCATTCAAAGATTGAAAGCTGTCAAAACTTGCGGTTTCAGATTTCATCAGCAGCGTAGATGCAGTTGCTATAGTTGAATTTTTCATATTGCTATGATTATGGTTAATTTGAGTGTTTGACGACAGTTTGAAATGACTTGATCCAAAGATGAACGTTTTATTATTATTTTGTTCTACTTGAATTGACATCTCCTTATGCATTGACTTAGTTGAAGGTGATTCCAATTTAGAAAACATTAACGATGGCGAGGGACTTACGTCACGATTTGATGACGCAACAACAACAGACTCGATTCTGGTGGCTATGGAGGATCTCAGCTGGTAAATTGTGCTTTGTGGGAATTTTCTAGTAGATACATAATTAGCTTGGTGATTGTAATTAGAGGAATTGTCAAGTATCTTCAAGGTTTTAGTTGACAATACTTTTGGTGCGGTAAATAAAACTTGTTGGGTCTTCACTGGATTGATTTTGGAATCAGATAAACTCATCTGCACGTTTCTTGAAGCTTCCATTTTAGAATCACTGGGTTCGCTTTCCCAAGATTTATATATTAGACTGGCGTTGTTGACATTTGACGCACTTGAAACTGACTCCTTGAAATATGTGGGTATAATTTTACCCAATGTGGATGTGTTTTCATCAGTGCGACTTGGTGGGGTTACTTCTTTGGTTGTTCTATTTTGCTTCTTGACAACTATGGTCTGATAAGAAGATGTTATCAACGAGCTATGAACAGTCTTTGTTTTCTTAATTTCAGTAATCGTTGATGACATTTGTTTTAACTTTGGAAGAACTTCGCGTGTAAATGGTGGCGATGACACAGAATTTGTCCTCGCTTCACTTGAATGTTCTAAATAATATAGAGCAAAGATAAGCAAATAAAATTTGAATATGGTGATAAACACATTCGGCAAAATTGTTAAAAAGTCATTGTGGAGGAGTGAATTTCTATAGAAATACATTCCTCCACAGTGACATTGTAACTATTTTTCCAGCTGAGAAAGGTTATGTTTTGGAGCATAAAGGTTAACCAACTTACTTTTAAATTTGATGTACGTAAAATTTCCGTTATTTTCTCTAAACTTTACTGAATGCCCAGGTGCTGACCTTGTTGACACGAAAGAGCTGATAAACTGATTCGACAAAAATACTGTTTTAGTTATTCTTTTACTTGTAAACGCTGTAAAAGAACGCGAAATTTTTGCTATCAAAGGGAAAGAATTAATTGTCACTCTGTCATTGAACCAAGTTGACTCGGTAATTGTTAACTGAGAATTATTACGTTTTGATGAGCTGGATATTTTTGTTGTAAATTTTGTCATAAAAGTGGATGATACAAGATTTTCAGTTTGTGTTTGTAAATCAATCATAGTTTTGTGCAGCATTGAGTAGTAACTTGATACTGGCAGCAGTAATGAATCACTTGTGGTAGATTTACCACCATTTAACTGGATCGACCTTGATGCAAATTTGCTTCTACTAAAATCATCAACAAAAACGCTAGTGATGTGGTAACTGTTCCTACCGTTTAAAGTTATTTTGAATGTTTGGTTGTGTTTTGGTGAGTTCTTTAACAAAATTGTATGGCCATTAAATGTGGCGGCGGCAACGTTGCGAGGTGACGTCTGTAAAATAATACCATTCCGACGATGCGTTGAAATGTAAAATGCTGTAGACGGCCGCAGTAATTCGGTAGTGGTAGATTTAACATGATGTAATAGTGATATATATGGCGGAAAATAGCTTGTG
>JAYJMG010188903.1:760-11396 GCA_036873935.1 Stomotoca atra
ACAACAATTTTTACCCCCACCCCCCCCCCCCCCCCCCCCAAATTTAACACAATTTTTGGGAGAATTGGGAGAGGTCAAAAATCAGAAGAAAATGCCGGAATTCCGGCAAAAGCCAGAAAATTTTCATCGCTGCTAAATGAATCACTTTATTCATTCATTTAGAGAATAATTAACTCATTCATAGAAATAGAAAAAAGCAGCACTTTTCATGAAAATCTTTGAAGAACCATAAAAGCAGAGGCAAAAATAACATAACATTCAAAGACACTTACAGAGTCTACAGCAGTCAATTGTTCAGCAATACTGTCATCAAGAAAATCAGCAATTTCAAGAGGCTCTTCATTTGTGATCGAGTTAGATTTAGAGCAGGTGCAGCCAACAATGGATATACATGAACAAAACTTGAAACGAAAGGGTTCTAATAAAAAAAAGAACACTGAAATTATCTACTGCAGCTTTTTCACTCATTTTTTAAAACTTCATTGCTATTCTGTTCAAAAAGGATAAACCGATTGTTGAGCTATGACTTTAAGCAAACGAATGACCGTTAATTGCAAAAGTCCCACGCCTTTGTAGCTACAGCATTCTAAATTGTTTTATATGAAATTTTACCAAAATTACAAATCTTGAAGCATGTCATATCTATGACCAGACCAGACTCAATGAAATGTATTAGAAAAAAATCTTAAAAAAAAACATGGAAAAAATGTAAAAGAGAAAAAACATAAATCCTTACTTTCATCATCAAAAGGACTGACTGATAGTGTTGTTAGTTTATTTTCACATCGATGGTAAAGTTCTTTCACAAATGATCTATGTTGACGTTCACTTGTGAAGATGATTAAGGCATTTAAGTTTTCGTATGTTGGAGGCTCATCAAAATCACGAGGGTACTGATCAATCCAAATTGAAATTACTGAACAAATTCCTCTATAAGAAATACGAAAACATAATCTTTCTACTTCATGACAGATTCTAGAAAAAAATCCAGAAAAAATAAGATTCCAGTTACTGTATCATCTATGTGCTTTGTTAGATAAATAATACGTATGTAAACATACAAAATTCAAACATAGTCAACATAATTTTCGTAGATCTTACTTTAAAATTCCTTCAGAAGTTGCTTGGTCACACTCAGGAGAAGCATGGTTATTTTCATATTGTTTAAATCTAAATCAAAGATGACGAATCAAGTTAAAAATATGGCTTCAACCCACTCACCGTAAACCATATTATCATTGCTCACACCCTGCTCATTATTTTTTGATGTCAAAGTTGATTTAAACAAAAACTAATGACGTAAAATTTGTATTCTTTGGACCAAACCCGTCTGAAAGATGAAACTTGAAAAAAGGACCTTCAAATTTGAAATCAACAACCCCAAAATACAAACTGTGCAAATTTCAAAGGAAACCAAGAATTTCTATTTTTCAGGCCCACATCAGGTCCAGACCCCTTGCTTTGAGGAAATGTGATGTCATTAACGAGTGTGGTCAAACCCTTTTACATAAACAAAGACCTAACAGGGTTAAGTTTTGATATCGAGATTTAAAGTTGTCAGTTGGCATCCAATCTATAAATGCACAGCACATCAAGCTTAAACATATTGTGAATAAAAAAAAATAGTCCTGCAGCAAGAAGGCTTTCTGCTGATGCCTAGTCCAGTTTCCTGTTTAGCTTTCATAACTTTTTGGCCCAAACTCCGTTAGTCGAAATTTTAAAAATTATCTCCAGGTTTTAATCATCAACCAAAAATTGCTTACTATGCTAATTTTCAGATAAAACGAATCACTTTTAGATTGAAGTCTATGTAGGCCTATTTATGATGTGATCAGATAAAACGAATCACTTTTAGATTGGAGTCTATGTAGGCCTATTTATGATGTGATCAGATAAAACGAATCACTTTTAGATTCAAGTCTATGTAGGCCTATTTATGGCGTGATCAATGGTCCTTAAATTTTACCTCAATATCTTGGGACTTCTCAAATTGATGCCATCTGCCAAGTTTGGGGCCTAATGATGTTTCGTTGAAAAGATAATAAGGATAAACTCCCAGTACCAAATTATTCCAAATTGTGACATCATAGATGGGTGTGGTACAAAACTTTTTATTTCAGATAAAAAACTAACTGCATTGATGACACCTGTCAAGTTTCAGTTCATAATGATGATTTGTTCTAAAAGATATTGAGTTTTAAAGTATTTTGCTAGTAACCAGTCTAAAATGCACAGAGTGTCAAGCTAGATTTACTATCTTGCGAAGAAAAACAAAAAAACATCGCAGATTGAGTTAAAGTCTTTCATTGTCCGCAGAAAGCCAAAAAAGAATGAGGACAGTTTTAAAGTCTTTCGCCCCACAGAAAGTCAATAGTTTCATAGAATGGCTGTAGTAACAACTAGCTAGGTAAAATTTTCCAAGTCTGTAGCTAGGTTTATTTTTTTAATCTTTATTTTCAATATATTAAACAGATTCCTGGGCCCAAAATGATATTTGGATATTATTAGGAGCTTGAAAATTGATGAAAGAAGCTTTCTAAAATTTTGAAAAAGCTCTTTTCGTTCTCTAGATATTACGATTTTGTCATAAGAAAGTCTTTTTCTCAGACATGCCACTTATAATTTACTAAAAATCCGAAACATACGAAGCATCACGAAGCGAAGCGTATGCGAGTTAAGCAGCTGGGGATCTTGGGGGCGCTGATAGCCCCCAATGTATGGTCCAGGGATGAAGCCCCGGGAACCTTTGCTAGTTTGACTGTTTTTAGAGCTCTTTCACGTTGGTTGCAAGAAAAATTATTCTATTTTGACACAGATTTACCGCAATCGGTATGCCCAAGTCAGCTCCTTTTCCACATGCTAATGTCCAAAGCCCTGAGGCACCTAATGCAACCAATTGATCTGGCGGCAACCTGAATGTCTCTATGGATCAGAGTCACCTGACACCCCTAGTGAGGCCAGCCAAAGCTAAACCAGTCGCAAAGGCTCTGTAGACCATTTACAGGATTTTTTTACATTCTTGAACTCAACTCAACTTAAATAGAGACTTTACTTAGAGAGTTTACTATTTGTTTCCTAGATGTGAAAATTACCATATTAGAGGGAAAGTTACATACAACAGTTTACAGTAAACCAACAGATGCTCATCTTAACCTTCATTCCTCTTCATGTCATCCATCAGTGGTATACTGAAAGGAGTTGCCCTACGACTAAGGAGATTATGCAGCACTGATAAAGAGTTCGATGTGAAAGCTTCTGAATATACTGATCGTCTCACATTACGTGGTTACAATCGAAAGAATGTTCGAAAAGATTTTTCTGATGTCCGAAAATCTCCTCGTTACGTGGCTCAGAGACCAGTTATCAGAGATGGCATTAACAGGCTTTATCAGGAATTTTAGGGTGCGTGTGCTGTTAATCACATGCGTGAATCAGAGTAGGCGTGCCATGAGCGTGCCATGAGTTATCGGGGGAAATACCATAGCTAACCACCTACACCCACAACTGCATGTTTTTTCATATGTTAATTAGCTTCTTGAAAGAAAAAATAATACCAGAGAAATCCACCATCAAATGTTTATTCTGCATATTTTCTATGTTACTTGCTATCTATTCCACATGGTTTGTATGTATTTGTTGCTTCTTCAGCATGCTTTCTATCTTCGCTGCAATCTTTCATTATCTTTCTGCATTCAGCGCGATTTAATTTTTAACAAAAAGTGTTTACAAAACTATTTCGGGAAGAAGTAAAAATATTTGTAAAGAATGTTGGCATGGTGATGGTCACCTGCAATCTAGATTCAAAGAAGTAGCTTTTAGCTATTGTTTTAATTTTCTTAAAAGACTTAACTGCAAGCTCTATTTACACATGCAATAAACTTGTACAGAAAAGATAAGCATTACAAGTAGGAAAAAGTGAAAGAAAACAGTTTTATGAAGCTTGCTAATTGCAGATGATTTAATTTTTAATTCAGTTTTTAGAAAATAAAAATTCACCCTACTGATGTAAACAGGCCTTTAGGAATTCTCTATCTCTGAACATGGGAATTTCCCATAACTTTGAGCATGCGTTACTGCAAGATGATAGCTCTCTCGTTGGATTCAAGATCTTTCGTTTCGATTCCTTTATGAGCGTTTTGTATTCGTGTTAAAAACATTATAGTTGATATGTGGAAGTGAGAGGACTCGAACTCACACCATCTCACCCTGCTGGTAACAGAGCAAGATTGCTAACCAACTGCCTAACTCAGCAGAAGGTTCATTGAATCATCATACGTGAGTCTAGTATGACTCCATAATGAACATGAGAAATGATAAACTGATCATAAAACATTATAGTTCTTTATCAAGTCAGATTTAAGGTTGGTTGATATTTTCTTTCCAATTGTAAGACAGTGAACTGAAAATGCATTCAACTCTTCATTTTTATTGGTGATCAACTACATTTGCATGTGCGATCAATCGCACGCCTAAATCAATTTGCGTGTGTGTGGGCGTGTGCGCGTGCGATCGCACGCCTCTCCTGACAAGGCCTGTATTGTAGAGACGTTTACTTGAAGGTAAGGTCAACCTTACCTTCCATATATTCACGCTACATTTACGTATGAAGCAACTGTCTTGAATTCTTTCTTGTTTAATTGGAATAATATTTGAGAATCAACTAGTGAATTTATGTGATATAGGCTTGCTACCCCCACCTGCATTTGATTGATAAGGTACTTTTGCATCGAACTCCTGGCAATCTTCTTCTCGATAAATTCTGATAATTGCCAGTCCTGTCAAAACCCTCTGCGAGATTTCGCGTTTTCTAGCTTAAATCAAATACTTTAAAGGGAGAAACTTTGGCAAAAGAAAGTTTCGTGAGCCCAAAATATCGGGAAATTTTAGAAATAAACTTTCGCGGACGGCCATATTTAGATTTTTCGCGGGAATAAACTTTCGCTACTCCAAGTGTTCTAACGTTTTTTTAGTAATTAACAGAAGAATTAGCAGTTTCTTTTTTCTTTTTGTAATTTCTAACATGAAGTTGCTAGTCATTTTAGTTGACTGGAGAAACTAAAGGGTCCAAATTATTCTATAGAATAAACTTATTAAGCGAATTACATAATTTGATTTTTTGAATGAAATAAACTTTCGCGAATTACGTAATATGATTTTTTGAAAGAAATAAACTTTCGCGAATATGGCAAAAATTGGATTCTAACTTTTGACATTGTTACATGTACATCGTTATGTTATTTGTTCATGGAGCATGGGAAGATTACGGATGATTTTTCAAATTTCCACTCAAAGACGGATTTTTTTCTCTTCACTACACAATTGTTAAAACACAAAGCGTTTCTTGTTAGTTGATTAAAAACCTACTTGCATTCTTCTTCATTTATTCAAACCATTACATGTATTTTATTTACAACATGATTTTTACTTTATTTTTGCGATCATGAGAGCTATTAAGAAGAGTATATTTGAGACTGACGCTGCGTGCTGGAAAGAAGACAACACTAAAGAAGATGCAAACACCGTTGCACCATGATTTTGCCAATTTATACCATCTGTGATTAGCTTCATATGTTTTGTAGAACAACTTTTTTCATTCACTTTCTACTTGTAATGCTTCTTTGTTCCTTTACAAGTTTACCAAAACAAAAGCTAAACGTTGCTTCTTTGAATCTAGATTGCAGGTGACCAATCACCATGGCAACATTCTCTACAATATTTTCACTTCTTCCTGAGGTATTTTTGTAAACACCTTTACTAAACATCTTTCCCTGTGAAATCTAAAATTTAAATCGTGCTGAATGTGAAAAAGATGAAGAAAGATTACAGCGAAGATAGAAAGCATGCTGCAGATATTAAGAAGAACTCCTGTGGAATAAAGATAGCAAATAACATAGCAGCATGCAGAATAACATTTGATGGTCGATTTCTCTGGTGTTATTTTTTGAATTAAGAAGTTAATTAACATATGGCAATGCAGTAAGGTAAAATAAAACTTAGAGCTTAAAAAACATGCAGTTGAGTGTGTAGACGGTTTAGCTCACAACCTACTCTGATTTACGCGTGCGACACACACAACAAAATTCCTGAAAAAGCCTGATATTTTGAAACAAAATTTTGGGCCTGGCAGACAAGGAAGTTAAGGCTGAGAGTGCCGCCTTTTGCTCAGATGCTGAGCCCTTGTGTTTGGGGTTCACGAGTTCAAATGTCTGCTATTCAAAACAATAGTTTCTTATTTGATGGATTATGTCAAATGGACACTACTTTCTCCGCTCCAGTGTCCAATGCTCGTCACTCATTGACATCACTGAGCGTTTAAAAAAATTATTTTAATAGATGGTTCTCGACGCCAGCAGACGTTCGATGGCCATTTCAAGTCTTTTCCATAGATGCTAAAGACTCTTGTTGGCGCCTCATAGAAACCCCTTTTTCGCGGAACATGTCATAAATGAGTGTCATTCCCTCAAATTTAATGGCTGCCTAGGTGGTTTGGAGTCCATTTAAGTTTAGCAAGCATCATATAAATGATACTGATACTGTGGCATCACCAACTTTAGAATTTTCATGCCGATGTTTATGCATTTTTCACTAGGTTCCCAACTTTATTTTATTTTCTTATTTTAATCCAGGTTTATAAACACAAGAGTGGATCTATCAATCGAATAAGGTTGAATCCAAGACTGGTAGTGAAATCTATACGCTTTCATTTTTTTGAAAGTAATCCTGGGTCTGCTTTTTACTGCTTTAAAACAGAGTTATATGGTTGTGAAAAAGGTAGGTAATACTATTTAATCATTTGAAAAAGAAAGTGCGTATGTGAGATACAATTACCTGCACAGGAGACTACTAAGTATAACAAAGATGACGGATCGAGTAACAATTTTTGAAGTCCTGTATCTTAGAACTCATTCATCAAAACTGTGATCCTGTACATCACTTTTATCAGAATGTTAAGCTCTATCCAATAGATTTTCATTACCAGTCCTTTTTTCCTGCTAGTGGGTTAGCTTGTGGGGCTTTTGATTTGGCAATACTATCACTTTTTCCAGTATTTTTTTCTTTTTTTCTTGTTAAATCATATAAAAAACAGTAAAGCGATGGGGAACCTGCCCTGTCTCCACAGAGTAAAGACTGTGCTATAACCTCATTCAACGAAGTTGGCTCAATTGCTTTAGATTCCTGAGATAAAAGAAGCCAGTAAGGGCAGCCTTGTTCTGTCTTCATGGAGTAACACCAGTGCTCTACTTTCTTCTTTTTTTTCTGCTGTTTTTTACGTTTTGGGTATTTTCTATTTGATGCTACTGCTTGGTCTGCCCAAATATGCGCATGTCACCTGCACCAGGATATTCTGGTTCAGGTCAAAATATGAATGTGGGTCCAGAACTGATGAGATTCTCTGTTGCAATTTTTCCATATTTATTTATTTAGGTTTTTGTTTTGTTTTCTTTTGTTTTAATATGGATTGTTGTTCACAATTCTGAGTCATTTTCACCCTGAAAATGGAAGTGAAACTTAAGAATTTTTTACGATCTTTCGGGGAGTTAATCAGGCAATCATTGCTACAGTTTACAATATTCATGGATTGACGGCATGGATGGTTAACATTGGTAGTGAATCAAGTTAGTTCTGTCACTTTTGATGTTTATTAACAAAGCCTTAGTGTTCTTGAAAAGCAAAGGGTACAGTCAAACTATGTGAGGCTGAGTATTAGCTTGTTAGCGCAATTTAACATGTGACGAACAGTGGGACAATAACCTTTTTACTTCATTTTCCATTGTATTTTGTTGCTGTTTTTTTGTCCTTATGTATTTTCATATTTGTACATGCACTTTTCTGTCTTTTGTAAAACTGTTGTCTTCTCTATTTTCTCTTCTACTAATATGGGTGGTATTTACTGGTATGATCAATCCTTGCAATAATGGGGACATGTATGTCCTAAAGAGAGTTTTTTTAATTTAAAAAATCTGAAACCACTTATTTGGAGGGCATATCAGGCAGTTTTTTTCTGAGACATTCTAAATATTTTATTAGTAATGGGGGCTGTAAGCTCATTTATACTTCAAATCAGGACACAAGTGTGAAGCTTGGTAAAAAATGCTCAGTATCTGGTACTTATTCGAAATTTTGAGAGAGACTCGTGAAACTCAATATTTTTTGCTGATGTCAGCATTTTTGAATCCCTAATATTATTGTTTCGAAAGAAGAAATGATGAAACTTTCCCGGATATATCCGGATCGCCGGAAATTTTTTTTGAGTCGTAACGTTTCGGGAAAAGTTAGGGAATAGAAAAATGTTCTCTACGTATTTGCAGCAACATACCTTATTCTAGGAAATTAACGAAGCCCTCAATTAACGTAGTACAAAATTAACACGAAGCAAATTAACGCGGTTGGTCGAAACATCATTACAAAGAGAATGAAATTAACGCGGTTGAGTCGACCTGATCTACAAAAAGCATTTTAACGCGGATGATGGAACAAATAGAAAAAACAAATTTGATTTTTTGAGCTATCTATGATATTAGCCAAAAACAAATAACTTCTGCAAATGGGTCCATGACTACAAGACCAGTCTGCCTTGCAGACCTTAAAACGGTGACTATTCCAGCGGTCCTCCAACCCGCCATTATGATATCTCGACTTCTTTCTGATTTAAAAAAATGGTAGATATTTTCTTATCTGCTTTGCATGCTCTGGCTTTAAATGCCGATAAACAAAGATTGACATCGATCGTGGTCACGTCGCGTTTTGGATCCAGCTGCATAATTATTGTCAAGTACTGAAAGTAAAGGTTTTTAACAGCCTGGAAATTTACGATCAAATTAATTAAGGGGTATTTAATTAACGCGAAATTTGAAAATCCGCGTTAATTTTGTGCTTCGTTAATTTCCTGGAATAAGGTATATTCCTATTAAAATGGTACAGGTCAGGTACATTAATAATGTAAATAAGCAAAAATATCTATAACAAGATTTAATAGTTTTGCACTTGCACGCTGTTTCACGCGTTCCTATTAAGTAACGTAGCTGCTCAGGTCAAATAAGTTCAAATTCGAAATCTATTCCCCGCTCACAGTCACTCAAACTGATCAATTACTTGCTACTCTCGTATTGTTCCTTGCAGAACGAAATATTCCGGATTTTTTAAAAATTGTAAGTTTCATCATTGAAAGTCAATGCATTATACATTATTGGAAGGGAAATTTTACTCTTGTTTTAAAACATTATAAGAACCACAATGCTAAAAATGTATTGTTTCCGAGACATCCATGTAAAAAGACAAAATTGCTGAAATTTTACAAATTTTCAACATTCTTTACATCTTAGGAAAGGAAATTTAAATCTGGATCCTGGAAATATACCCAAAGTTTTTAATGTCAGACCATTATGTGACCTCTACAGGTAAACGAATAGAACTTATAAATATCAGTAATTTTATCATTAATACAACAATAGAATTACTAATAATATCAGTAATTTTATCAGTGACTTCTAGTAATTTACTGATAAATGATTGCCAGTTACTGATAAATTGATTTATCAGCTATCAGAAAAACAGATTATCAGTAATGTATTACCAGTAAATTTAAATAATTTATCAGTGATTCATCAGTGATGAAAAAATTACCGATGTTATCATTGACAATGAAAATGAATTACCGTAATCATTCCATTTAGCGCACGGTGTGCTTAAAGAATTTTTGGGATTCTAATGGGTGCTCTTATTCAAGGGGTGCGCTTAATTGAGGAAGTGCGCTTATAAAAAAATTGAAGGATTAAATGGTAATATGTATTTAGATAGTGGGAATGAAGTTTTTGAGTGCTTCAAAAAAAATATAGCTACACAAGATCAGTTTATGTATTCCCTGGTTTCCCTTTGGAAATTAATGGAGGGAGAAGCACATTAACAAAAATTGTCCCATTGGAATGCTCGGATAACTCGATCATGTGCAATTTTTTGTCACTTAGCATTTTTTTCTCATATCGAACTATCACTTTCTTGTCTTTATTTTCCCTGAAAATTGTTGCTTCTAATCAATTTGAGTGAAACCTGAGTGGAAACCAGGTTGGAACTTTGAGACCGATATTATTGACATAAAACGTGGGAAAGCAGAAATTCGAATTTTGTTTTCGTAGATGATTCATTAAGACCAAAACTCACAAAGGTGGCCTTGCAAAGTGTAAAAGATCATTCAATAGTCCAGTTTCCTATCGTCTCCTCTACTCCAAACAGAAAAAGAAGAAAGTTGAATGAGGGTAGCATGAGAAGAGGGAAGTTTGCAAAGATGTCACTGCCACATTGACGCCTTTTGAATTTTCTGGAGAAATTTTTCACACGCATATCTGCTCATAGCCAACCTGCTCATCCTAGCTAATTACCTGACTCCTGACTAAATTGTAAAGCACTACATAGGCTGGATTACATTGACCTAGTCCCTTCGTTGTTGGTAGACCAGGAATTACAGATGATCACCAACCATGCGGTACTTAACTAGTGCAGAGGTAAACGCCAGCGAAACACGGACAAACCAAGTTTGCATTTACTGCACTTACAGGCGGAGCAGATTATTAACTCATGAGATTGTTGTTTCTTTAAGGATAGTGTCTAGACTCCAACCTCAAAAAATTGCAAAAAAAAA
>JAYJMG010189014.1:0-11392 GCA_036873935.1 Stomotoca atra
TCGTGAAAATGTACAGTGTGGATTCAAATTTTTGTTGATTTTTTAAGTCGATCTTTTGGTCATCGATTCCGAAAACCCAAACAACATTGCCTACAACCTTGAAACATTGCGACGTTTTATTCCAGTCTATAGTGCACATTTTTGCTAAGTTTCATGCCATTAACGTTTTTCTAGGTTGCTCATACAAAATGCAAGTAAATGACAATCGCATAAAAAACAGTTCAATCAAATTTGAAGATTTCCAACACTTAGTTGTTCACCACAAAGTAATAAAATGAATGAAACGGGACGGTTGCTTCTAGTGAAGTAAAACATGGAACCCTCGAATTTGAAGGTTTACACTAGAAGCGAATGTCCATCAGATCTGTCAAATCTTTTTCATTTTAAGAATAAATATTTAGAAAAATCAGAATTTTTTTGCGCTGTGAAGATGAAAATAATGTCTGATGATTCCATCTTTTCCCGTTCTCAGTCATTTCAAATACAACATAACAATTGCACCTGTACTTTTGGCTGAGGTTGTTGGTTTCTCCTCTGCTGTTGTTGGTTTCTGCTGCAATGTTGTTGGTTTCTCTGGGACGGTTGTTGTTTTCTCCTGCAAGGTTGTTGGTTCCTCTGTTGTGGTTGTTGGTCTCTCTGTTGTTTCCTGCATTGTTGGATCCTCTGTTGTGGTAGTTGGTATCTCCGGTAAGGTTGTTGGCCCCTCTGCTGTGGTTGTTGGTCCTGGAGTTTTTGCGAAAAAGGAAGAAAAATAAAGAAATAAAAAAAAAAAATAAAGGATGAAGCCCTTCTGACAGATTTGATGTTCTTCGATGTGTTTCTAAATGTCTCAATTGTCCATTTAAGAATTTAATAATTTTCTGCATTAAAAAAGTTGCTCGATCACCCGTGAACAGAGGTACGATTTTAGCTTTCAAAGTTTTTGAATGAAGAAGGATACAATTAGAAATTTACAAAAAAATAACAAGGTAAGACCCCTCTATTCCCAGATATTAAATTTCTCTGGCGAGGACTGTTAGCCTGTAATCAGAGATGTTAAAATTTAAAATAAATTGAAGCTAATAACTTGTGATCAGCAATAGTAAATAAATCAATAATGGTTGAGCTTGTTATAACTATTCACCTACGAAGATAATCATCAAAGCAATTCATTCCCAGTGGCTAGCCTAAGTTCAAGATCCCGTTCCGCTTGCGCTTAAATCAACAAGCAATGTAGGAAGAATGATATATTGCATAAATAATAAAAGGCATCTGGAGCGGGTGCGAGAGCCCTATGTTTGCAAGCCAAAAATGTTCTGCACCTGTCAAAGATGATGATGCCATGTAGGGAAAAAAATTTAATTCTTCTAAAGCAAAAATAATTAACTCCATTGACAATTTCTTGAAAATCTGATCAAAATGATATATACGTTTAGTCTTGATGAGTGGTTACAGAGATATTGCGTGTCAAAGATTTTCCAGTGACGTCATCATGGGCAGTGTGACCTATATTTGACCCGTAGACATTGCGAAACCCCTAAGACATCAGTTTTTCCATTCCGAGATACGGAACCCAATGCAATGACATCAGTTCTTTGCATCTTTGGTTTCCGAGATACACTAGCGTAATTGTCGTAACAGAGAAGGGTGAAATAAGACATTGTATCAACAAAGCAAAGCTAATGTTTGCCCAAAGTACCACCACTTAGCTATTTCAGTAGTGGTTTAACACCACATTGAGCCATTTCAATACAGGTTTCAAAGTGCTCCAATTTTCGGGACATAAAGGCGGATATGCAAATTCAAGCCTTTAGTGAAAACAAACGTTATTTTTTGTGGTAATTAAACGATTTTGTCGTTTATTCGCCAATTTTTAACACTCCACTTTTTCAGACCTTTTTATTGCGGAAGCATGATTGGCTATGGAAGAAGATAAAAATCTTATTTAATATTCCTAAAAATTCAATAGCGTATTGTTTTCATGAACAATAGATATTCAATTTAATCGATCAGAGAAGCAGGAAACAGTTAATCAAGGTAAGCTTCTGTTTACCCTAATGCGTCATTTTAAAGTTTTAAGCAAAAAAATTGTGGATTTTTGAATGCTTGCAAAATTTTTTTGCCCGCGGCCATAACTCTTGACTGACTTGTTCAAATTCAATGAAATTTCACATAAAGGTGGTATAGTGTAAGTGTACTAGGAAAATGGCAAAAAAATTCACTTTATGGCTATATTTTTGCTGACGTCAGCTATTTTATGCAAAAATTTGAATTTTAGATGCTTACATTTAAAGAGTCATAACTTTTGAAAGCGAAAAGCTTTTTTAATTCTGTTTTTAGATTCTGAAAGTACAATGGATGAGCTTTCACAAGTGTTGCATTAGTTTTTTTATGAAAATGTGATCCTGAGGTAGTATAGCGCGCCAAATTGTCAATAAATAATTTTTGGTGTTTTGGCGCCAATTTTTCAAAATTGATGACATCAGCAGAATAACGTAATAATGATTAGTACTTGGTGAAAGTTTCAAGTCAAAATCATTGATCTATCAGAAGTTATGAACAATTGAAATGTACAGTGATTTCTACCAAATTATCAGGAATCTGACTAACCTCTCTCAGAAAAAATAGAAAATCTCGATCTGGAAATAGATTCATGGCATGATACTTTGAAAATGTGTGTAAAATAGGATAGATTTTAAAGTCACAAAGTTTCAAGCGGGTAGACGCTGTAGTTTTCAAGCTATTCAGGGTTTTCCAAGCCGCGGGAAAAAAAGCCCCCCGGTGCTAATAGGGTTAAGAGGTATCTTGTTTGGAAAATGTGTTTTTTTCGCAATGAACTTTATTATCGTTAATCAATGATTGAATTCGTTAACGAGAAACATTTCTCTAACATTATGAGGCAATTTGAATGCATTTTCACCTTTGTATGTATTGTAAAATGACGATATTACTTTGGACACTTCAGATAGCTTTGGCCGAACCTTTTCGCTTAATTCTACGATTAATACTTGCGGTAGCAGTTTTCTAACGGCTTGTGGAAGCAGTTCTGAAACGGATTGTGGAAGCAGGTTGTTAGCTCACAGGGATAGGCTTAAACCAATTCGTTAAATTACCTGTAAAACTAATTTAAATTTAAACAAAGCTTAATTAATGTTTTGTTAGCTTATTGAACATATAATTACGCAGTTTTCTTTGTGTTTTATTAGTTACACAATAAAGATCAATCCAACTTTGATGTTCATTTATTTGCTTCCACAACCCATCATGCTCCCACGATGAAGATGTTACTTAATAAATATATTTCAAAAAATAATGAAATCAATCACTTGTTTCCACAAAATTTGCTTATGTCAGCGTTTTTATTAAAAATATCGAATTTTAAATGCCTTTGAAGGGCATTATTTTTTGATAGAAAAAAAAAATGTAACTGTTTGCAGATTGCGAAAATAAGAAGAAACAGATTTCATTAATGCATTATTAGTTTTTCTTGAAAATGCCATCCTAAGACGAAATAAAATAATATTTGACATTTTAGCGTGCCATTCAATTTTATGACGTCATTTTTTCAAAATTGGTGTCATTACCAGAACTGTCTCGTAATGTTTAATAATAGGCGCAAATTGCATGTTTACATTATGTTTACTTTATAAACAATTGAATTTTACAATGATATGTGCTAAAACCGAAGAAATTAAATATTCTCAAAACAAAATCATGGCCCAAGCAACATCCCCCTTCCAACTAAAATTGCTTGACCAACTTCCATCACATTTGATATAATCAAAATTCGTGAAAAATGCATGCGGAGTAACTATTGAAATTTCACAAAAAGTTTCAAAAATTTGTTATTATTAGGGCTGCGTTATCCATAAAGGTATTAATCATGTATAATTGTTTTTATCAATTTTAATTGGTGTGTTATGCATAGTTAGGCCTATTTTCGTACGTAATGAGTTATTTTCCCCTAAGTTCCTGTTCTTCCGTGAAATGTTGATACCTAAAAATGTGTGTTCTTTGGAAAAACGATAGTTATAGGAGAAAAAGAATGTGGAACCATTTCATTTGTTTGTAACTGGTGGTGGAGGCTGTGGTAAATCACGTGTTTCCAAAACGTTATGTCAATCCTTGACTAAACTTATGTCATACCATGCTGGAGATCCCTAAAAAGCTAAAGTTATCATGTTAGCACCTACTGGCGTAGCTGCCGTAAATGTGAATGGTGCTACAATTCGCTCTGCACTTGGCATACCTGTTGGTAATTTTCGAAAAAAAATTCCGAAACTAATTAATAAAATGATGTCCAAAATAAGGAATAATTTATCTTCAGTTAAAGCTTTTCTGATTAATAAAATCTTTGTTGTTTCCAATCTTTATCTCCTTCATATACATCAAAGGCTAATTAGAATTTTCAGACATTTGCGAATTGCAGATGTACCATTTGCCGGAAAAACTATAATTGCTTTTGGAGACCTGTATCAATTACCTCCAGTTAATCAATGTCCAATATATGCTGAGAATAAGAAGGCTTTACTCAATCTTAACCTTTTGTGGAGCATTTTCAAAATGAGAGAGCTAACAGAAGTTACGAGGCAAAAAGGTGACACTATTTTAATCAATCTTCTAAATAAGATAAGAGTTGGCAATGTTGATGATGAGGTTGAAGCGCTTTTAAAATCTTGATTTATTCTTAAAGATGATTCTGATTACCCAACTAAAGCTGTCCATATGTGGGCCGAAAACTCACCTTACATAATAAGGATAATTTAAAGACTATAAATGTTGTGACATACATTATAAATGCTATAGATGTGATTCCTAATAAGGTTCAAAATAAGCTCATTGAGAAAGCTTTGTCACGTAGTCATAGTCAAACAGGTGCATTGGCTTCAGTACTTACACTAAAACAAGATGCTCGGCTAATGATAACTAGTAACATGGACGTGTCTGACGAACTAAGCAATGGTCAAATTGGCACAGAAAAACAAGACTCACGAATGATGATTCAACGAGACACGCCAACTCGCGGTACTCAGATGATAGTTTTATATTATGAGCGATTGTGTATAAGTGAGATGACTCGAGCCCACACCATCTCACCCTGCTGATAACAGAGCAAGATTGCTAACCAACTGCCTAACTCGGCAGAAGGTTAGCGCGGCATGAGCCGGGTTTATCAACGTGGTGTGTGTACATATATCATGGTTTGTCATACTCACGTTCATTATGGAGACTCAGTTTTATTGCATGTTAAACAATTATCAATTCCGTTCTTTCTGTCGATCATAAAAAGTGATAAACTTAAAGACTTCAACTAATTTTTGTTAAACCGTTCTTCCGCTTGCAAAAACATCGCTCGCCATTTTTTCATCTTGTATTAGGGTCTATTTTACCGAAGCTGCAAGTTTTGACGCGGGGTTAAGTTTACAAATTTTAGGCGTCCACCTTGTTTGTTTTTTACGAGGAGTTCTATATACAAATTTGAATTATGTAGAAGGGCACGTGCAATGTTGTCCAATTTTCCCAAAAAACTTCAAAAAAGTTATGGATCCATTCGTAGAAGTGAGTTCCAAACACTCGCGTTCTACGCGAATGAACAAATAACAGCAAATTGTGTCAAGTTTGATTCTAATTTTCTAGAGTTCAATATAAATATTCTGTGAAATTAAAATTTCAAACCTTTGATGCCGGGTGTAGTTTCAGTAGGCTGGGTTGAAATTCTTGTATCTGGCATGGATGTGACGGAAGGTGAGAAACTTTGAAGCAATGAATCTATTGTTGTTGATCCATTTATTTCAGTGTTTAGGACTTCTGTTGCTGATTTGCTAGTTGTCTGGTCAGTAGTCTTCATTTCTGTAGTTGTTAATTTCGTGGTTGTTGACTCTGTAGTTGTTGGCTTAGGAGTTGTTGTTTTAATAGTTGTTGTTGGTTCTGTAGTGGTTGGTTCTGTTGTTATTGGTTCTGTGGTTGTTGGTTCTGTGGTTGTTGGTTCTGTGGTTGTTGGTTCTGTGGTTGTTGGTTCTGTGGTTGTTGGTTCTGTGGTTGTTGGTTCTGTGGTTGTTGGTTCCGCTCCACCTAAAAAATATGCAAATACAAACCATAAAAGAATGATTCAAAACAAAAAAACACCATTAAATACAATTTAAACCTTAACCTTTATAAGCGACCAATTTTAATTGACTAAAATTTCCACTGGATTCCCATTATATTGTAAATTTAGTTTAAAACATTATTTATTACAAAACTAGATCTTCATATAGCTTAAACCTATGGGTACGTTCACTTAGATTTTGAAAAACTTATAAAAAGGCAATTGCAAGGTATTTATAAAGAACAGCATATAGGATACGGCTTTGTGCAACAATTAATAAAAAATTTGGACCTCAAGATAAGGGATGTTAATCAAGGCGGTATTAATTTTAAAAGCACTGACAATTTTAAAAGCACTGATGAACATGAAAATCAAAAAGCTTCTGCTTTTATTTTATTCATTTATTCACATGGAGGCTGATCAAGGTAAAATCTCGTTTCAATTGAATCTAACGAGATGTGATCTCTTTAGGGAAAGTTAAGGTCTATTAGCGCTAACTAGGGTATTAGGTCAAAAAAAATAATTTTAGGATTAAACCTAACCTAACCCTAACCATCAGCCACTTTCGCTATCCACAGCCTGGACCAGATATCAACATACCACCCATAGCAGGCGCCTTAATAACATATCATTTCTCTAAAATAATGCTTGTGGGTATTTAAAGAACGACGTATTTCAACCCAATTTTAATATTTAGCGAATGCGTCCGTTTTCAAAACAATAGGATTGTACTGATACGAGATTTTACCTTGATCTATATACATGTAAACAAATCACATGATTGTTGTGGCTTCTTTCAAAGTAATTACTCCTGTGTATTATAACTAATGTCCTAAACTAAATTAAAAATAGGGAAGCGTTAAAAAGAGCAGAGGCATTCAATAGAAGTTTTACCACATGCAACTTATACCGAGGCTTTATTTTGGAGATACCTAGATTGCAATGCAAAATTCATTACAACAAGACACAAAATTCTTTAAATCTCTTTCTAATAAAATTTTACTAAACAAAAAACTTGTAAACTTTAAGTAAACACCCTTGAAGATAGCTCGAAAGATATTCCGAAAAAAATTAAAACAACAATATGGAAGAAGACAACATAATCAAAATAAAAACATAAACCACTGGATAGCATCTTTCTAAGATAATTCATCTTTTCTTTACCTGATATTACATCTAGAACAAAAAAGGAAAGAAAAAGGTTAAGTCAAATGCCAAATCGTTAAAAAGTCACTGTGGAGGAGTGTATTTCTATTGAAACGATACGCATAATGTGTCTCATAGCCAATGCTGACAAAGGTCTCAACTGTTTCAATAGAACTACACTCCTCCACAATGACTTTAACGATTATGATTTGAGAGGGAATATATTGGCCTCACTAACAAAGCCACTACTCACCATAACCAAAAACATAATTATTACAGTAATTGTTTTCAAACTTGATTTGTTCCTTATTCGGTCCAGCTGGACATGGATATTTGTCAGTGTTACCTTCAGATTCCAAAAAACCTTTGTTTAAATTGAATTTGCAATTAGCACAACTTGTTCCTAAATTCAAAAAAGGGTGGAAACTTATTGGACATTATATAAATATGGATAAAATGGTTTCAGGAGCAATAGTGTTAATGAGATCTGGAAAAGTTTGAAAACTTTTTTTTGATGAAAGCAAAATAGTTTTAAATGTTTAGTTTAGAAGCTCAGCTGAAGTGTTTCATTGAAAATAGGAATTCAATTGGAAAACCAAGCAAAAAAGAAGTAAAATAAAGATACCTTTGACCTTAAGTTGATTATTATCCGCAACATATAGATAATGTTTTTCATTCGGCTTCTTTTTGAAATAAGCCATCAATTTTTGCTGGCTATTGATAGTGAAATATACGTTACTCGGTCCTGGGGATTGTGGATTTACAACTTTTTGATCAACACCAAAAAATGGCACTTTCCAATAGTGCTTATCAACATTCCGCAACAATATTTTGAACTTTTGTCCATCTAAAAGACATCTCAACTTTGTAAAACAGAAGTAACACTACGGGAAAAATTCTTTTTCACACCTCCTTCTATTTATCGCATTCCTCTACTTAACTCCTTGGTTTCTGACGCACCAATAATTAAAAGATGCGGGAACCAAAAAAAACTGAGTCACTATTTTTCTTATAGAGGCACTGAGACAAAATCCATTTTCGTTGCTAATGACGCATAGAAAAAGCCCTGAAAATTTATAAACAGAAGCGCCTCTGTTCGGAGATATTAACATACAAAAATGAAAAAAAAAATTGGTCTCAGTGCCTCTTTAAAAAAATTTCTAATAATAGGTTTTCATTTCAGTACTTTATCGAACTGATATCCAAAAAGAGAAAGTTTTTACTTTTTAAAAGTTTATTAATGCCTCCCTAACGTCCACACTCTTGAGAGTAAATAACTTATCAACACCATAGGCGTTAAATAGATGTTGTGGCATATATAAATGTAAAAAGACATCTTCATTTGCGTAAGAGAAAAATTTCCTTTAGATATGGATAAACTAAAAAATACATATGTCAGAGTATTTTCATGCGAAAGTTATGCAATGTCATTTCACATGGATTTCAGCATAATTCAAAACTATTTTATTATAATCTATGCCTGCAAACAATTCTGAAAGCATACCATATTTCCAGCATATAACCCGCGGTTTATATCTTAATTTTTACTGTTTCTGACTCTGGTGCAGGTTATAAGGTTGTGCGGGTTATCTGGTGCATTTTGATCACTTAGGTCCGTAACTGGCAGGAGTTAGATTAACAACTTTGTAACAACTGTGTTAACTGCGCAAGGCATTATGCGTAAGTTAAGTAAAAATAAGTAAAAATTGGTGTAAATTAAACACTGCCATAAAAAGTGCACCATACCCGCATGAACATAGATTAGTTTAAAAGCCAAAATACTGAGGTGCGGGTTATACGTTGTGCAGGTTATATATCGAAAATGCGGTATACGTTATGTTATTTGCAAGCTAAAAGCACAATTGTCAATGGCGTCAGTTTTAAGCAATAGAGCAATGCATCGAATACTCCAATTCATAAATTCAATTAAGTAATTTTTATTTCTAGCGATAACGAAACGATGTCTGTAAAGAGTTTTCACAAGCAAAGGAAGTGAAAATTTTAATGTAAAAAAGATGCGCAATCTTGTTGAGATAATAAGATCGCCTTAGTTTTTGCTAATTATCTCCATCATAAAAAACAGAAATGGAAGGTACCGCCATCATTATTAACATTCATTATTGAATGAACATACAGTTTTAGTTAAAGCTTCGTTAAAAAGGAACAGGAAGATTCTCATGCAGCGTTACTAATTTTGTTATTTATCGTTGTTTGTGGTTTTTTGATCACAAAAATTTTGGCAGAGCAAGAAATAATGGTGGAAGATTTCTTCGAGCTGCTGAAAGATACAGTTGGTGAGTAATGACTAATACTTTCTGCTAGAAGATAGTTGAGAAGCTTTAGCTAGACAACCTGACTGAATAAATATCCTCGTACTATTTTTATGACTTCACTGTAGTGAAATATTCATTGTCTCTTTCTAGACAGCTTATCAGAAAATGATATACAAGACCAAGCTGTTCATGTGAACATAGAAAATTTACAAAGTTAAAGAATGCAACACCTGAGAAATTGGTTGCTATATCGTGGCGACACTTTGAGAGGAATAACAAATTTAAAAGATGCACAAATCAGGTCAGTTTGAATTGTAAAATTTGTCTTTTACTGTATATGCATAATGTAAGATCATACATACCATACAAGAAATGTTAAAAATGCATAAAAAAAACATAAATTTTTTGATATACTTTTACATCTGCCATGAAATATAAATAATGCAATAAAGGTTGTCGAAATAATTTATTCTCATTTTAGAGTTGTCAAATATTATGAGCTTCAAACGCACGAAAACATGGTTGATCCAACATCTGACAAAAAATGGATCAAATCAAAAGCTGAGAAATTAAATTTAATCCTAATTTAAGAGAAGCACCTACGCAGTACGTTAATAACATGTCCCATGTCATTTTAAAGGCTGAAATTTCAAACCCCAACAATCCAACTGGTTGGTCAAAGTGGCTGGTGCACTTACCGCAGTTAACAATAGAGTATATAGAAGCGTACCATAAAGAAGTAAATGATAACATTGTAAATGAAGGTGTCTAATTTACCCAACCTTTTCACAGACTTAATCAGTTTTTAGTTGAGCCTTACCTAGATGAAGCCTCTATCTATGCTAAGGAAAATGACCAACATTTTTGTTTGAAAGGTGTATGTGCTGCCAGTTTAAAGAAAGAAGACAATTGGATTTTTCTGACAACAAATCGAGATGACAACAAAATAAAATTTGCATTTTGTCAATGTCCTGCATTAAAATATGCACCTGCTCTCATGCATATGCCTTGATCAAACTTGTGGCATCCTGGGTTTTAGAGAAAACAAAATCTTTTCCTGAACCAAAAGCTTGTATATCGAAACCATGAGAGACCGTATTGACAAGCAACCAATTACAGATATACATTTACTATCACCCAACGAAAAGCCAAAGCTAGACAGGGCTTTTTTGCCCTGGTCACGGAAATCGCTGTTAAAGCTGTTTACTAAGCCGAAAACGCATGAAACTTGGTACAACTTATCTTTGGACCCTTAAAAACATTTTGAATTAGGTCACGTGGTTAAATAATGATAACGTCATCAAAAAAATTGTTGACGTCATTATCTACTTAGGTAAAAAGTTTTTCTAAAAGAAATCGATATTTTAATGTGCTGACGTAAGCAAAATGCGTGCCAACTTTGAAAAAGACCATGGAATTTAGCAAACTTATATTTTATAACATTCAACATTTGCAAAAACTGATAACATTTGAAAACCAAAATATGTTATTATTTTAAAATCACGATAAAATCAAAAAATGACGTCATAATTCAAAATGGCGGACGGATACGAAATTTATTTTTCACCATAATGATCACAAATAAAAGTTAGGAAGGTACTGTGAGTTTCAGCTCCATAGGTTTATTGGTTGGAAAGTTATTGAAGTTGAAAAACTGAAGTTGAAATACCCCAAGGTTTTAGTGTTTATTGCAATGTTGCGAAGAACGATAATTTTATGAGCTTATTGCAATCCAAATGTACGAATAGTACTTCAAAGTAATGCACGAGAAAGTTTTTGTTGGGCTTAATAATTTATCCTGCTAATTATATTTTCGGTGCCACACCCGACGGCAAAGTATACCATTCCAATAATTTTGGTATTTTAGAAGTAAAATGTAGTGACCAATATAAAGACGTAGATCCAA
>JAYJMG010189125.1:0-11380 GCA_036873935.1 Stomotoca atra
TTAAACAACATTTCTCAGGAATGGATTCAGTCACAATCTGTGGTTCACCAGCGGAATTATATGCCAAACATTGCGTTTGGTTTTGACCATAATAAATAACCATGTCTTTACTTTGTTCTAAGCAAAACACAAAGAAAGTCATTTTTTAGCTCTGATAGAGAAGAAGTCTCTCCTTAACGGAAATCTGAATCTGAATGTCAGGTGAGAAATATTTTAAAGATATTTAAAACAAAGTTGTTATCCATTGTTCAAAAAGGTTCCGATTTCCTATAAATAATGTTGAAATCTTTTTGTTTTGACCCAAATGTTTTGTAGAAGCATTGATAGAGCAAAAGAATTGTTTACTCAATAATGGGTAAATAAAGGGGTCTGCCTTATACTATCTTTTTAATTTGTAATTTCATTTCCATTATTCATTTTGATTCCGTTTTCATACTGATTAGAACATCTTTAATGATGTCACTCCAGTTTGACAGAAAACAGTTTTTAAACGAAATACAAAATTCTTGAGGAAGCTATTTGGAGGTTTTGCTATGCTATTGCGGAGTGGTTCTGTGCTTTGCTTCTTTGCATTTGGTATCCGTACAGCAAGAGAAGAAGATCCAGTTTTAGATGAGTTGTATCTGGGTATTGTGTTAGCTGTTGTTGTCATCATCACTGGTTGTTTCTCATATTACCAGGTAAATTGAGCATCCTTGTAGTTTAGCATTATGAAGAAAAAAATGAAATTACGCCAATTTTCTATCACCATGTTTTGGCGACAGTTGTAAATGGATGGAATAACGGACGAAAAAAACATTCTGCAGCGTTCGATGGAATTCGACAATATTTAAAACACTTCAAAAATCATTAATTTTTCAAAAAGCTGATTGTCTTGTTTGGAGATGGCTCCTTTCAAAAATACGGACTGCGTGAAATTTTTCCTTGCTTAAAAGGAGAAGATGAAGCAGAGAGATTGTAAGGGAATATAGGGAATATGGCAGAGTAGTATTGCAAACAATTTAAAAAATCTACTTTCCCAAGTGCCGAATAAAATTGAAAGAAGTAGATAGTAAGTAGAGATCAACGTCTGCATGTGTTGGTAAGTTTTCATGAAAGTTCTTTTCAAGTAAATTATCGTCCAGAATATATGCGGCACTAAATTCAATTTTCATCGTCCAAAAAGTAACGCCCGGTGGGAACCAAGCTTTAAGTTCTTTGCATGAGAAATTTAGTTCTTTCTTCAAGCCACGATTTCATTTGTTATCATTTGGTGGTGAATTTAAATTATGAATTTCTCTTTTCTTTTAAAGTTTCTCAAAACAATTCTCTCAGTTGGACTTTCAATTTGAAGTGGTTCACGCACAAGATGCATTATTTCGCTCATGCAAGGAACAAAAGTATAAGCTCACTGCAAGTAGAAAAGCTCCTGGAACAAATTACAAAAATGTTTCCATCACAATTTACACTAGATTGAATGAATCTGGCTATAATTATTTAGGATTGAAGTATTGTAAATAAGAACGTTAGGTTTTGTTCTAACTCAAAGTAGGACGCTTTTAAATCTTAAGAAAAATGGAAATCTAATATCGTTAAAGATCAAAACTATAAAACATTGGGGAAGGACCAACTGCGACATAAAAAAAAATCGTTAGTCATATACCTAATCTACTCTTTCCGCTAACTCATGGAAGCTCCATAGCTACAGTTTTGGTCACAAACAGATCAACTAGAGTCATTCTGTAAGTCGTGTGAGTCTTGTCATGCTGATCTGAGCAAGAAGTTGCTACATCCTCCAGTAAAAATCATATTTTCACACGTTCCAAATTGTTATTGTATTAGTAACAAACAGATCAATTAATGTCATTCCGTAAGTCATGTGAGCCTTGTCATATTGGTCTGAGCAATGAGAAGTTGCTACTTCCTCCAGTAAAAATCCCATTTTCACACGTTTCAACTTGTTATTGTATTGGTAACGAACAGATCAATTAATGTCATTCTGTAAGTCATGTGAGCCTTGTGATACTGATCTGAGCAAGAAGTTGCTACATCCTCCAGTAAAAATCATATTTTCACACGTTCCAAATTGTTATTGTATTAGTAACAAACAGATCAATTAATGTCATTCCGTAAGTCATGTGAGCCTTGTCATATTGGTCTGAGGAATGAGAAGTTACTACTTCCTCCAGTAAAAATCCAATTTTCACAATGTTTCAACTTGTTATTGTACTAGTAACAAACAAGTCAATTGACATCATTCTTTAAGTCATGTGAGCCTTGTCATATTGGTCTGAGCAAGAAGTTGCTACATCATCCAGCAAGACTAGACAAACAATTTACAGTTTTTAGTGCTTACTATGTTCTTCATGGCTTCGGGAGGGAACAACATCACTTCCACATGGCTCTACAATAAAAGAAGCAAGCAAACCTCATCAAGATCAAAGGAAAACATAATGAAATGTGACAATTGTTGTAGGAGAAGAAGACATCAGTTCATTCCTGCTCCAACGAAAAACAAAGAACTGATGCAATTGCATTGCACCTAAATTTGGGTTCCGTATCTCGGAAACTAAGAGAAAAAACTGACGTCTTGTGGTTTTTACATTGTACACATTATGACGTCATTTGAATATCTTTGAAAAGCTATATCTCCGTGACCACTTAAACAAGAAAAATATTCTGGGACCAAGAAGCTGCCATCATTCTTGAAATAATAATTGAATGTTTAATGAAACGCTAAAGAAAATCAAACGGAAACAAGAATTTGTTTGCTTTCGAGGCTGCTGGCACTTTCATCTAAATAACGCCCTAAAAACCCAATCTTGTTGGTACATTACTCTAGCCAATTTGAAGTGTTCGGGAGGTCATGAAGGGCTAAAAAAAGTTATTTGTATCTGCATTTGTATTTGTACAAAAAAAGAAATATATACAATTTTATGTTTAGAGAAAGAAAATACAACATTATCTAGAAACAGCTATTAGTGTAGTTCCTCACGGAAACACTGATAAAAAACTGAAGTCTCCCTAGGGGAGTGTATTTCTATTGAAACGAAACACATAACGTCTCGTTTTAATTGAAATACACCCCTACACAGTGACTTTTTAGCCATAAGAAAGTGAAACGATAGGGCCAACACGGGTGCATAAATTAAAAAAGAATGTCAAAAATTTATAACAAATATATTTGAAATTTAGGAAGTTGGAAAGTTTGAAATTAGTTTTATGTCACAATGCTCTTTGATTCAAAGCCTAATTTTTGTCCTGAGTCATCCAATATAAAAAAATTAATTTCTCAAAACGATTTAGAAACATTCCTTGATAGATTATCTGAAAGCACTTAATTTTCATGACAATAAAATATCCTGATCTCTCGATTTTTATGACAAATTGCGAAATGGAAAATTCTCTCAAAGTGCATTTTTGAAAATAAAAGCGTCGCGAATTTCTTCTCTGATGTCCATTCGAGATGAAGAAAAGTTGCTTTTGCCTCAGAAGATGCAGAAAAAGTTGAAAAATTGCTGAAACTTGTGTTTTTTCTATTTCCTTTTTTTCCCAAGGTGATCAATTGAAAATAAGTCGCGATATATACCGAAAATAAATTGTTGCAAGTTCAAAAAATTTACTGAATCAAAAACCAATAAATTTATGGCTGCAAACATTAGTGTTTTTAAGTATGCTGTTGATCAGATCAAACACTAATTGTAACTACTGATACAAATACAAAATACGTTTTTTTACAAACTTTGAACTTGAAATAAAAAGATAAAACAGTTCATTGAGCGTAGAACTTACAAAAAGTGTGTTTATGAACCAACTTTTGTATTTGAACTTCGCGCTTTGCCTTACGTTTCTTCTCCAAGACAAGAATCCACAACGACTTCTGCTTACGTCACAAAATGTAAGACCAGATTAGGAGAGTTCTAACATACTTACCAAACTAACATTTGGCGTTCACGTTTATAATGCGCGAAGTTTGATCAATAGAATATCCGATACATGTTCGATGGAACATTTGATTAGTTGCCAAAACATAATTTGATAGGAAATTGCAAGATAACCCAACTTTACCAGTTTTAAAAGATTTTCTTCAAGGTGGACATTTCCTTGTATTTTTTGCGCATTCAGCCGGTACCTATTTTTGCTGCTTATCGACATTTTGCTTTACCCAACGAACCAGGATAATGCAACTTCATTCCTAGGGCTTCTTCACCTTTCTGATAGATTGTCAAAAGTATCCAATCTCAATCCCAGGGCCTCTTTCCGCTTTATTCAAAAAAGCGGTAAAAGACCCTGGGAACAAGGTTGACTGCGATATCATTCGTGCTAACCAGTTTATTAAAAAGTGAAAGAATCCCTGAGATTGAGGCTGAGGAGAATCAGTACGCAAAGTAACACATCAGTGCCAATCTCATTCCCCTTAGAAGGCCTTTTCCGCTTCTTGATATTTGATGGTTTGGAGACAATGGCCAGGAACTCCATCATAGCAACCAATCTAGGTCCCAACACTTCTTTCGCTTAGTACAAAAAAGCAGGAAAAAGCCCTGGGAAGGAGGTTGCATAGGGACAAGAGGGCTAGGAACCCTAGCTAGCCCGGAAAAGAAAGAAAATCTAATCTGATGGGCTCTCGAAACTTACAAATTATGCGAAGTTTTATAAAAAAGGACAACGTAACAGTAAGGTATTTTTAAACAGGATTGTCACAGATGTATCGATAGATTAAGGATGGTTTTAAGAAAGGAAGGAAATAAAAAGTTATATAAGCTACATAAATAAAACCAAGTTTATCAAATCAAAAAAAATTATCAACAAAACATATGAGGGTCTCATTATTCAAAAGAGGCAAACGACCCTGGGATCGAGGTTGGGTTGACCTCTGTGCGTTGTCCACTACATTTCCCGAATCGGAAAACAAACACAGAGGGTATATCCAAAGCCAGCTTGTTTGATCAAGATCTGCCTGCGTGGATGTTCTTGCCAGAAGTAGAATATGAAAACGTAAATGCTCTCGTGTCTGATCATTAAAGAAAAAGAACAACGACACGACTCATCGGCTTCTTTTTTCAAGTAAAAATGATATGAGCAACAAAATTTACAATGAAACATTCTGTTGTTTTGTTCGTGCGTCATTGAGATCGGATCTTCTCTTCCCCAGCCTATGTCACCCCCAAATTCGAAATCAATTGCACCTGTCAGTATGATCCAAGCGCTATTTGTTGCAAGAAAAATCAAGAAAAATTATTTTCATTTATGATTCATCCGTTAGAAGTCTGCAAAATATATTGGAAAAACTAAAATGAACGTTTAAAATTTTTCATGAGATGCAAAAATGCACATTGTGCCCGGACTCGGTAAATCCCTAAAGATTTTGCTTGTTTTGTTTCTTGTCCTTACATTTCTTGATGTCATGAGTAATCCGATTGAAGAATCCTTAGCCGAAAAAATGAAACAGAAAACTGTTTCTAGTCTTCTTGACTTGCAAAATTTGTTATACAATGTTTTACAATTAAAGACTATCCTGGAGGTAATTTAATGTTACTTTGTTTTTGTATCAGTGATAAACCTTTAAGTGTGAAAATTGAATTATATAAATAAGAGTTCCTAAAAAATGATAAAAGTAAAACAAATGGAGTATAAAATACTCACCAAATTTTAAATTAGCCTTGCTACAAACACTCGTTTCAAAGTCCATTACTTTTAACGAGTAATGCAAGCAAAGATTGGTGTTATACCATTGAATCGTTTCTGAATCATCATTTATAAACTTGGTGCAACTTGATGCTAACAAAACGAGAAAAGAAGATGTTAAGCATTGGAAAAAAATAAGACCATAAGGATAGCATTATTTTACAGCATCAATTAATTCACTGAGAACTCACTCATTCATTGTAAAGAAATAATTGTCTATCCTAATTATTGAACTAATCAAAGAAAGTGGTGATTACAGTACAAAAATAAAAACTGAATCTGAAGTTACTGCAAATCTGCAACATTTCCATGGAGAACGAAAAACAGTAACTAAAATATCATATGCCACTGCAACAACGATGATTGCCACTAATTTTTGCTGTTATTTTACATTATTCTGCATAGCTTTGTAGGACAATAGGCAGATAAGAGATTTAAAAAGAAATAAAAGAAAACATTTTGCATATTAACAATCTTGTTAGTGCTTTTTCGAGACACAAGCAAACTTTATATAACACGGGTAATACATAAGTGTCATCGCTTACTTAACGAACCGCATTTTGATTTACACACTGATTTCTCCACTATAAAAATTTTGCTTTCCGTTTTTTCTTTAGAGCATGAATAGCAATTATTTACAATATAAATAGATGACATTCCTTCGTAGGTATATATCGTACTCAAGGTTTGCGGTTTTCAGGGCCCCGTGTAAAAAAGAAAACACGGGAGGTTTCGCTCAGAGGGTAATATGTGGCTACTTTATGTAAGGCTACTTTTATATACGGCTACTTTTGATGACACAATAAATTTGCAGACCAAACGCCTGCACATAAAATGATTGAATGATATTCAATATTTTAACTTAATTTAATTAAATTAAATTGATAATAAATCAAAAGATTAATTAGAGAATTAAGTTTTTTAAGGAAACTTCTGGTGTAAAGTTATCAGAGTGTTACCTAAGGAACGTTGGATGCTAAGTAGTGGGTGAACGTTTTGGTCAGAACGCCAATCAACTTGTTTACTTCGGCATAAAGGTTGCATAATAAATAGAAATTACCACCACATTAACATCGGAAAAGTTCTTAATTAATTACAAACGTTTCATCAAGAAAAATCTATCCAACATTTCTACAGAAAGATATGATTAAATATGTGTCAGGACTGGTAGTTCGATATTTCTTCAGTTTACTAAGTCCCCATTTGCATATTGCATATTTCTTGTAAGCATAATATTGAAAAAAGAAAAAAGAAAAAATAAGTTGATTTTTCTATTTGTGTTTGAGGCAAAGGAATATAATCGAGTTTCAATTTTGCCTTAAACACAAACAAATGAAAAAATAAATACACAAAAAGCAATCATTTAAAAACACAACTGTAATAATCTCAGTATAAAATCTCATAATTATTCGATTTAGCGCATGGTGCGAATAAAATGTTTTTGCGGTTATAAAGGGTGTGCTTATTCAGGGAGTACGCTTAATCGAGGGGGTGCGCTTATAAAAAAAGAAAAAAATACAAAAATAATTGTAAGAAAATGAACATTAATATTTACACACATGATTTTAAAAACATAACAAGTCACAAAAATGTATGTGCCTTATTCTTTACCTTCGTTTTTTATTTTTATATGAAGGGTGTGCTTATTGAAAAAGATATCTGCCTAAGAAGGTTCGCTTATTGGAGGGAGTAATTTTTTGGCTTCCAGAGGCTGCGCTTATTTGAAGGGGTGCGCTTATTCAAAGGAGGGGCAGTAAATCGAATAATTACGGGAAGTAAAACATCAGCATCAAGTCAATCTCTTTTATTTGTACAGTGATATTTCACCGGATTGTAGATATCTCTGTTGTCAAACAAACAAAATCAATTTTAAGAATTAGATAAAGGTGCGTTGATTCATTTAAGAGCCGTCTTAACCTTTTAAACATTCCAAGTTACATTTGATTGGCTTCTTGCTTTTTGCTAAGGTTTAGAAGGTTTGGGGGGCACCCAAACATTTTCACCCTAAAATGACTTCCTTTGAAAAGTAATACTCAACATTTCAGTCGTCACAAATTTACATTTGTTGAAGTAACTTTCGCCATAATCAATATGGGGAAGTTGTGGAAATATTTCGAAAATTAATAACCTGAGAGGTTGGAAAAAAGGGGGTGGGGGGTTGGAAAATAGAAAATATGAGTTTTGTAATTAAAGAATCTTTCGTTTATATGTTTCAGCTTTAGCTACAAACGTGTGCTAATTCTAATTCATTTTTTTCAAATTCAGTCTTGCTTTTCTATACGCTGTTTCTAGATGGTTTATTCAAAATTGAAAATCTAGAGAGCAAGCAATAAAGTATATTTATAAAAATAGCAAAAAAGTACGCTCACTTTCACATTGGATTCTTTAAAGTTAATAAAAGGGGTGTTGGAATAAGAGCGGGGGGTTAAAAAAAATTAATAAGCGGGAAAGGACGATTATTCGGTACTCTAGAGTTAGCTAAAAAAACTAAAATAACGTAATAATGAAAACAATTGATGCAATAAAAACATTAAAAGAAAGCTAAAAAGCAATTTCCCTTAAAAGAAAAAAAGAAAAAAAAATTACATTCAGTCACTCACTTGTGCTTTTAAATATACTTGCTTCTTTCGGTCCAAGTGTCATGCATTGATCTCCATGCTTGATGAAATTCTGATTGTCAAAATGAAAGACAGATGAAGTCCCAACACTTTGGTTTCTGTTGGAGCAACATTTGGAAGACTTAGGAAAAAACCCAAATTTTTGATTGATTTGGTCATATGTCAAGCAATGATTATCATCTTGTGTCACTATACCAACTAAAAGAAAAATAATGAACAAAATAAAAAGAGTTCTTAATCTTGTCAACTATTTACTTTTAATCTACGTTTACCAAACCACTTCTAAATATCCCCCTGGTTAGTTACACTAGCGAAATTGTAAAATTCAAATGGCCATCAATCAATACTTTAACCTTTAAAATTATTGTTTTTTGGAATATTTAATTGCGTTCCTAGCTCCCTTTATTTGGAAACGTTTCAATCGACAAGATAACTTCTCAATCACTTATTTTATATTGGGTGCGAAATGCAAATGAAAGACTAAACTTTGGGGAATACTTTGAAGTAGTATGTCTTACAAGCATTGTCATGGCCAGAAAAAAAAAATTCGGAAAACTGGTTTAGTGTCAATTTTTCTTACAAAACATAAAGTTGGAAAACGTAAAATATTCGCAAAAATAAATGCAACATATTTATTTATAACAAGTATTTTTTCGTGATCCGATTTTAAGGAAACAAACATATTCGTTTAGATGGACCCAGCAGTTTAGATGACAGGTCACTCTATTTTAAATGTTAATTATACCTACTTCATTTCACCCAGTCAAATGATACTAGGAGTCAAATGTTATTTACACTAAAAGTTTGGTCAAGAAAGATACTTTTAGTGGAAATAGGGCTTTCACAATTATGCAAGAACTCATAAAATATCACAATACATTAAAATGCACGCATTGTCGAAAACTGTAAGAGATATTCAGGAAGCAACGGTTGTAGCACGAGCAGGAGAACGAAGACGATAGTGGTATTTCAAATTCCTGCCGAACCGAATTGGAGAAGATAACCAAAAGTAGAGTTGTTGATGCATCGTTCAAAAAGCAAATTGCAAAGAATAAAATATACGCTTGTGAAAAGCATTTTAAAAACGGCGTCAATTATTCATATTTTTTTTTCTCTTAAGAAATGTGACAGCAGGGCACGTCGGCTGTCTCAGTGTATCCATTTTCGAATATTGATACAATTTCCTTGTTTCAAAATATACAGTTAATTCCCTTATGTTCACCATCTTCCTCCTCCAAATGAATTCGTGTTTACTTTTCGACTTTTATGAAGTTTTATAATCCACCGAAACTTTTGCAACTTTTCTCACATACTTTAAACAGGTAAACTGAACAACAATAACCTAAAATCTTTTTTTCGTTATTATCATCTATTATATATCAAGAAAAAGAAAAGGTCAGGTCAAGCATGTGCATACACACAATGCGGAAAAAGAGCAAAGCGTATCTCAACAAAAACATTGGCAGATAACCCTCAAAAAACAGCAGCAAACAGCTATTAAAAACTTACATTGTCAGAAATTTGTTCAGAAAAAATATCCAAGTGCTTATTTAATTCTGAAATCTCTAAAATCTAGACAAAATGTTCCTTAAAGAAGTCGATCTGCTCAGAACATGCAGTGTTTTCACCTTCGCCTCGCACTATTTTTTTATAAATGTGCACTTTCGCAATCACGTGATGTGCACTTTCAACTTCGATTTCAAAACAAAGAGCGCATCTTTTGATGTTCGCCGACCTTCCTAACCATTCTTTTCTATTAACTATGGTCATATAAATTGAATTTCATAGGAATGCATACATAATGTATAACTTCATTCGTTCAAATTTTAAATTCCAAAGATCAATGACATCAGAAAGAGCAATGTCTATCGGCAGATGAAGGCTATATAAATCATGTTTAGTTTTTAATGCTGCATATATTCCTCATTAATGCATAACATAGAAAGCAAAAACCAACCTAGGGTTTCTTCTCCTTTTTGATTAACTGATAGCGGAGAAAGATGGCCCTAGCCCTCTCCGGTCCAATTCTGCAATTTGATTGATCGTTGAAACTCAGGCCGCCCAACGAACAGGCGAGTTTTTTTGAGTGGATAGAACCAGGAAAGAAAACAAGATGGCCGTTGAGTGAGGAGTAGAGTAGAACTATGCAAAACAAGCAAAGCACAAGAAAAGCTTTGATTTTCTTTCGTATTTCATCTGGAATTTTTTTTAAAGTATTATTTTGGCTGCTAGTTCATGGACTGAGATTTAACAAGTTTTTTGTTGTTGGTTATTTCGATCGCTCTTCTTTTTACTGTGTTTCGTCGCTTTCGGAATATTTTGATTCATCAAGTTGCAGGTATGTTTTTCTTTTAGCTGAGCTTTATATAATTTCTTTGTTCAAAGAGAGAAAAGAGCCTCCTTGCTTGATTGAATTAGTTATATTTAATCACAAGGTGATGGAAAAGCAAGTTAAAAAGTCATGATTCAACCATAAAATAGCCATATTGTTCTCTTACTTGACTATGGTTCAACACAACACTAGAAAATTATGATAAGCTTTACTTTTACATGTTAATAGTTATAAACAACAATTTTGGTAACAAAATTTATTGAAAATTGTATGCTATTATTGGCATGTATGTGTGTGTGATGAGGTGTTTAGAAGAAGGATAACAATTTTTTCTAAATGTCAGATATGAAGAGCAATGCGGTATATCGGTATATCGGTAACAAATGAAAACAACTATTTAACAAAATTATCCACACATTATTTGCTTCTACTATAGCGACCTGAAAATTTCTTGAAAGAGCTTTACTTTTGCTTTTCCCATTTTCCCATCGCTGTTGTTGTTTTTCCAATTTTCAACTCACGAGCTTAGGTTCTACGCTAGGCTCGACAGCCTGTGTTAATACCTACATCAAAAACTGGGACATCAAGTTTAAGGGGGTCCTGTAGTATTAGAGCTAAATCTTGCAAAATAGATGCAATTCCGTATCTTAGCTTTCTCTCAACAAAACTTGGTGAAAAAAATTGCAGATTGCTGACATTGCAGTTTTGCTCATTAATTATTCATGGGAAAGTGCTCGAAAACTGCCCTATCGCTGCAATATTTGTG
>JAYJMG010189347.1:0-11371 GCA_036873935.1 Stomotoca atra
ACGAACCCTGAAGGGAAAACAAGGAAAGAGTTCTTTGTTTGTTGTTTGAGTTTGTGGTATCGAAAATACTCAAAATTTCGATTTTTAGGCTCTGGGAACTTATTTACTACCCGATATTTACATGTTTGATGGAATCAATCCATCTACTTTCGAAGGAAACAAACACTTTCTTCGAACTCCTAGAGCAACAGCATCAGTCCTTACATGTAAATATTGATGTTCCTTCATTTATTTTTCAGGTAAGAAGTCAGAACACATGCCGATGTCGCCTCTGTCTTCACCACATTTGTGAGTAAAACTGATACTTCCTTTGCGATCTCTTGTATTTCCTGCAGGGAGGGAGCCTGAAGGGAAGAGGGTGTGTGCTCTTTTTTTTGACTAGAAATTCCCGGGAAAATTGTCATACGAAGGTTAAATTTTCTGATTTCTTCTTTTTTAATTACTTTTTAAAATTTTAATTTAACTGTTGTCTCGAATTTTAGTTATCCCAATAGTTTGGTCTATTCACCCGTCATGTCGTCAGCTGGCCATTACTACCAGCTTGGTTTACCTCCTCTTCATGGCTACCAACCTTACTATCAATTACCACAGAGTCCATCGCCTGTATATGAGCCTCGAGAACACTACCAAGGGTCTTGCATGACCCCTGTGTCACCGTACCAGCAAACCGTATTTTTTCCACAACAATTTGTTTTAAGTTCTCCACCCCTTGGCTCCAGCTCCTTAGCTGCGTACGGATATCCACCACAGTCAGTTTCAACGGCAGACGAAATTAACAACAACAACAATAATAATAGCGAAGATTTGAACAATTGTTCGAATGGAAAAAATGTGGACGGAACGCCACCAACAGCTGTATCGCCATTTACCACAGTATCCATGGCCCAGCCACCTCCTGATATCGTTCCAATAACGTCCGTGTCTGGCAATAATGTTTCAATAAGCAGTACGTATCATGTATCCAATCCTGTCATTGTAAATAGAAAAGCACCAATTAATTGCAATGCTATTGTTTTAAACGAACCAATCATCAATGGATATCACACAAGCATCAACAATAACAATGTGCCCTCGAAGCACGCTAATCAGAATGGAAACCACGTTGTGACAGGAAACACTGGACAGTTTATAAATGGCGGCCATGTTGTCAATGCGCATAATTCGGTGACGACATTCGTGACGTCATCATTACCCTCTCCAACGGTGCAAAATCAAGTCCTGCACTACCAAACACCACCGTATATACCACACAGAGAAATGATTCATCAAATTTAAATTGTACACTCGCTCTCTCCAAGACCATTTCGGTATACAAAAGACGAAGAGAAATCCAATCGTGTTTTGAACGCCTTGTTAAGGAACATATCTTATTGCCATTGAAGGCAAAAAATTGCCCTATAAATAGAACTGGCTGAACGGTATTAACTTCAGCACAAACAATTTTTTTTTATGTTAAGTATCAGATATATACTTCGTAATATTTTCGTAATATCGCTAAAACGTACCGTCGGAGTATAGCTATAACCCAGCGGGCAAAATCGTTAAAAAATCACGGTGGTGGAGTGTATTTCTATTGGACACAGTGGTTTTTAACGATTTTCCCCACTGGGAAATCATCATGCACAAACAAAACTTATTTTTAACATACGCACATGTTCTCATGCTATGGACTTTATATTTTCGCATCAATTCAAGTTCTATTTTATAGGAATATATAAATTTTACGTTTCTTGTGATACCAGCTTCAATAAATCACCCAGTGGGCGAAATCGTTAAAAGACACTGTTGAGGAATGTGTTTTTATTGAAACGACACGCATTATGCGTGTCGTGTCGTTTCAATAGAAATACACTACTCCTCAGTGACTTTTTAACGATTTTGCCCACTGGGATATCGTGGCGAGGGGCGAGGGGCGACTAACCACAATGATTATGAATCAGAGAAATATTCTATTTTGCCAAAATTACATCGGGCCATGTGTTCTGAGTCGACACTTTGTGTTGGAGCGCAAAGTCAGAATTGTTTTTTAAACTGTCTCTCAAAAAGTTGAAGGACATATTTCATTGAAGGATATAGGCTAAACAGATTTCGAGACAGGGAAATTGTTCGCAAGCTAGTCTCAGACCAGGATAGAATCATCTAGGATGCAAACTCGTCTCCAACGCAATCTTTCTCTTCTGACATAAGAGAAAAGATGAGCTAGAGACTAGTTTGCCTAGGATAATCATTATTGTGATAAACATTCAAGATTGGTGCGCCAATAACCCATCAGGCGCATGATGGTCAAACGACGTTGCAGCAATGTTGTAAGAACATCGCTGACGTTGTTATAACGTTGTTCATGCGTTGTTGCAACTCGTTTGACCATGATATACCCGATGGGAAGTGATTAAATTTGCACTTTGCGAACATATCAAAATAATTGAAATCTTGAAGTGACAGAATTGAATCAAACTATTTTAAAAAGGGCTGATGGAAATGGAGCTTTATACTTTGCAGTCTCAGTCCCTTGGTACTTAGTCTCTTGTAGGATTAGGAGGCATTAGTCTACTAGGTTGTTTTTTCGAAGTTTTATTTTACGATTATTTTTTTTTCCTCACTTTTTGTAATATGAATTTTATTTGTAGGTCTTTTGTTGTTCCGTGAAAACGGGCGTCAAACGGGCGTCTTCCTTTTCATTTATCAAATTTATTTGTTATTTAGAATGAACACTATTATTCTCTTTATTTCAGTTAAAACTAGCAATATCAATTGCAACTACATGCCGCTAAGCAACCTCGTTTCCAGGGCCTTTTGTCACTGTCTGATATAAAGGGATGATGGTGAGTTAAAAACAGCTCCGGCAACGAGGTTAGCGGTTAAGGTGTTGCATTTACCAGCATATGTATAGTAAATTTATTTGCTTTTTTTTTTCTCTTTTATATACGGTTAATTAATTTCATTCTTGTGCACAGTGCTTTTGAATAAGCAGTTCGTTTTACTCAGATGAAATTTGTCAGAGCACTGGAAACGAGGTGGCTAATATAATGTATAAAGTAATAAACCTTCATTAATAATTAAAATTTAATTTTAATCATGTCTTGAATATTTTCTGCCTTTTTCATAGCCTGCGTTCCTAACCAATTTGCCACTATGATTATATTTGAATTCAATCATTGCGACAGGAGGGTTAGGAACCCAGGCTACGTTTTTCCTGGAAGAATATTATTCTTACAAAACAAACTTTGCAGTTGTAATCTTTATCATTTTTGTGAAGGATTAGCCCCTTGATGTTGATTCACATTAGACAAAAGGAAGAAACATTTTCGAAACAGTGCATTTTCGAAATATGGGAATTGCAATCTTCAACTTCCTTCTAAATTTAAACCAGGGTTATTTGGACGCGTGCAGTGCAAGACTGGCATTGGTTGTTGTGTCCATTTCCGGTTACAATAAGAAACCAACCTCGATCCCAGGAGGGTATACATCTACCGTTTTCAAACCAGCTAAGGTCTGTGGTGAATATCCTCATAATTTATTCTGAGTAAACAAGGCAAGTATCAAATATGTATCCGTATTACCCAAACAAAATTATGAAGGTTTCCGCTTAAGAACGACGTGGTTTGAAACCGGTAGATGAATTATATGCCAGGGCAGTTTGCGTCTTTTTCGATATGATCGTCCTCATATCGAAAAAGAGGCAAACGACCCTGGGATCGAGGTTGAATAAGAAACCCCTATCTAGTTCTAACTTTATTAGCTTAAAATGTCTACAATTGGTTTGCATGTCCCACAATCTCCCTTCGATTCTAACATTTAGTTGACCCCTCGGTGCACAGTTCGGTTCACCATTTGGGTCCACCATTTAGTTCATCATTCGGTCCACACTTTGGTCCAGCCTTAGCACTTAACCATTATTTCACTAAATCTCATCGAGAACTGATGTATCAGAGTAACTGAAGTGGGGCATTGGACTTAAATAAGCATCAACTTACCTTAACAGGCGGACGCTTTTTTGTGATTGACGCTTAAAAAGATGAGCGATGGGTGTTTATTGAAGTTTTTTACCTCTGGGCGTTTCCTTGAGACAGGTGGTTAAAAAAATTCGTATCAAAACGGCATTTTAGGATAATGTCTAGTTATTTAATACAAAGATGCAATCCTACAACCATCCTCCCCCTCTCCCCCCTTTCATAGTTGGGAAGACCAGATCAACTCAAAAAAGCATGCCAGATACACAAAACAGTCGCTCAACTATGAAAACGGGGGAGGGGGTTTTGTCTCACTATTTTCGTGGAGGATTGTAGACTATATTTACCTTTCATAGCTTGGAGGTAAGTCACACTTATCATCCACATGAAAATGAAATCAAAGTTCAGTTCGGACCTCTATCAGCAATTTGACTAACAACAATGTGTTTGAAAAGCAATCCGCCTTGATTATTTTTCTGGGCCTACCTTATTCGATTAATCGTCTAGAGCATGGAGGTGTAAAGTCAAAATTTTCATACAATAAAGCGCTCTTCTCTTTTAAGCGCCTGTCTCGAAAAAAACGTCCTATCAATATAATAATCAACTTAATAATTTAATTAAGCGCCGTAGTTGATGCTGCACGTAGGATAAAAATTTGAAATAAGTACCGCCCTTAAATAAGAGGGCGTTTTAAATTTACGCTCTTAGGTGCAGCGCTCTTATCAGAATGGCGATTTTCATTCAGTTGATTGTCTTTTATCTCGTTTCGTATGATGGTGCGGTTTTATTGACTTTGAGATTATAATAGCATAGCACCTATTAGGGCTAAAAGCGGTGAGGTCACCGGAGCCACATATACAAACAGTAACACGTACTTCAGTCCAGTAACAAAGATCTTAATTATGCCGATCTCTCGTGACATTGTGTGGTCAACGTATAATCAATATCATCAGGTGGTAGATGTGCGCGTGTCATAAAACGTAACACGAACATTCCATTTATCATGCCGAAAAGCTAAATATTTTGTTCTGCAATTTGATCATTTGATAGTGAAATGTGAAAGTTATGACAAACAGAAAAAATGAAAGAAAAAAAAAAAAAAATGACAAAAAGAACGCATGAGCGGCCAACATCGATCCCAAAGCTTGAGCCGTCTCATAATCAAAAAGGGGAAAGAAAGCCTGAGTCGAGGTTAATGAGCCTCTCAAAATTTAAAGTGTAAGGCTTGATAAAATAAAATAATTTTATTTTGATAGTAGATGGAATTTGTGTAAGCTAGTGTTGAGCCCTACTTCAAATCGGCTGTTTCAGACGTCATATGTATGAGACGGTATAGCAACCAAATATCACAAGCAACTACACAAGCTTAAAATTATTTGTTACGCTTCGTTAGTTCCAGTCTATAGTTAATTAAAAAGTGCTAATTAATCATAACATAGCTCAATTTTTATCAAAGCTGCCTTCAAGAACTTGTACTGCTTCCATGTACGCATAGGTCAAATAAGACACACCTTGTGGAGGTAAATAATTGAAAATATAATAAGGGAAAAGTCAACCTCGTTTCCAGAGAATCTTCTCCTTTTCGATTCCCTGGTAACGAGGTCGGGTTAAAGTAAAAGAAAAAGTCAGAAAGAGATCGCATGAAGCCAAGCAGTAATATTTTGGGTCCTAATTTTGGTGTGGGGCGAAATGTTACTAATTTTTTCATCTCAATCTCAACGCGTTGAGAAGAAACATGCTCAAAATGACCGGCCTCTATACCAGCTTCTGCAAATGTTGCACGGTAACATGAACAGCAAGTACATTTTTGAAGGTTTTATAATTCTCAAAAATTAAAATCGAACGTAGAATTGAAATAAAAGAACAAATTTCATCGCATCATTAACCAAGCAGAAAATAATTAACGATATTAATCGCCAATTAAATATCGTGTTGTCGTGAAATGGTACTGGAGCGAAACGCAATTAATGAGCTTCATTGAATGTCTCCTTCTTTTTGGTTGAAAGCAACTAGAATCAGTGAGGACGTAGAAGAAAAAGCGTAACAGATCAAGGGAGCATATACAAGATCACAAACAATACATAGCTGGGATCAAATCCCCTGATACCCTAAATTGAGGTAAGTTCACCCACACTTCATTAATTCAGAAGCCGTGGATGGATCTCTTATAATCACTGACAATAAGAGCAAGAACCTAACATATTCTATGAAATAGGGGCAATAGCCTTATAGATTGAAGAGTTTACAGAGCTTAAATAACGCAGGGTAACACAACACTCATTTTTTTAAAGAACGTCTCAAAGCTCTACGAGGCCGTTTACCTCTAATGTGACGATGATGAATCAATCATTAGCGATCATCATTATCTCTAAATTTCTAAGCTGGTTATTCAATGGTATCTCAATGTCCTCTGGCCACAGATGACTGCTGGGTATATCAGATAAAAACGTCAAGCAGTCGTAAAAATCAAATACAAAAAATGCAAATGCAAAATTCAGAGTTTTAAAATTATTTGCGCAATTTTTTTGCATTATTATATCATTTTATTTTGGGAATTCATTTCTAGCGTCAATTAAAGCTATAATAATAACGAGGAAGAAATTTGAAAATTAATTAGCATTTTTTAAGGCAAATAATTAAGCCCAAAACCAAAGAAATCGAAAAGGTGAAGGTTATTTGAATTGAATATGGCATATTTTTACAAATTGGGTTTAGATGATGGGAGAAGACTAACTTTTCGTTAAGAAGAAAATCGATTTTTTGTGTTTTTTCCCGCAGATGTTAAAGCCATTAAGGCCCCGATTTTTAAAAGTAAGTAAAGCAAAAAAAGCTGGGGAAGTACTTGCTATCATAAAAACTAAAGATTAGACTTCCATTGTGCTGATGTAGAATGGGGAAAAATGTCAGGTGTCACCCTAATTTGGACCTCGATCATTTTTTGTTTTTATTTTTATTATTCGCTGAAATAATATCAGAATGAGATGAACACGGCATGGGCAAAGTTTGACGCATGACGAGATTTCACAGTGGTGTTTGTCAGGGTGTCAGCAAGGAAATTGGTGTGTCACTTAAAGGGGTGGAACTTGACGGGGTTTTTCCTTTTTCACACCAGCGTAACGACGATGTAACCTTTGAAGTTTCGGCTATAAATGTTTTAATTTTTTAACACCAAAAATATTTGTCAGCATTTTTTGTTGCCTCCTATTTTTACGGTTTCTTATTCTCGAGGTCATCATATGGTAAAACTAACGGATTAAACATCTGAAGAAGAAATTAGATAATCTTCTGAACGAAGTTTTTGAAAAATTGCTACAAATTGTTAGATGGGAAATAATATAAATACCGTTTATCCGAACCCAATAGTAAAAAATAAGCGTCACATATTCACATATTCTCTTTAAACTCAATGTTGCTAGCGCCTGATTAGTGTGTTCCTGCCCCCTGGTGATGCATAAAAGAAAATGAAGACTCAGAGTCATCAGGGGGTACAAATTTCAAGAAAGGAAGCCATATTTTGTAAAGTAATGTCAAAATAAACCCCCTGAAAAGGTGTGTTATTGCTGCATTTCATTGGTCAAAAAAAATTAGGAGGTCACGAGTAAAAGAATTTGCAAAATGGCGACCGCGTGGTTCTGTCTTGATCTTTCTCAAAACTCAAAAAATGGTAAGATTTTGTAAAGATAAAAAAAAGGAAGACTGAGAACGGCTTGCGAAATGTAGACCAGGTCTAATGGTGGAAGCATCTTTTTAAAACTTTTGCTGTGCAATAATAAATCTGCATTCGACCTCGTTTTTATCACATACCAATCAAATATAAATTGTTTATCTCTCTTTTCTGCATCCATTCTTGATGTCAACTGGAAAACTTGCAACAAGTGTCATTTTCTTTGCCACATCATTTGGAGACCTCCATCACTTCTGTATGATGCATATGCTAAAAGATCATTGGCGAAGGCATGCGATCAAGTTTTAATATGTTTAGTCGCGGTCTTTTTTCTCTAAACATTTTGGTTAAACAAAGAAACGGAAGTTTAAAGATCAGCAAGAAAATGTTTTTCCCAAGATTTGAAGAATTCTCCTGACATTTAACTTGATAAAATGTAATTTATTGAGACTCTTTGGCTCCATGTTGTATGATATGTAAATGTAAACAAAGAACTCTCATTTTAGGTCGAAATTTGAAAAAAAAACTGGATTTGAAATCAGCGACCCGAAATTGCTGACAGTGCAAATTTTCAGGGGAAACCAAATTACTTTTAACAATTGCAGTAGCGATTTCACCTTGCCGGTTTTGCTCATTGCTCATCGATATTTACGTTCAGGATATATGCTATGCTGCTTGTCAGTACTAAATTTACCCAATTAATGACGTCACAAATTGGTCACATTAATTTAGGACTGATTGAAAGAGTTTTCAGAAGTGCAATGCTACATTCCAAAATTGTTTCAAAATAATTATTAATTCTTCAGATATTTAGGAAAACGTTCCAGTTCCAAATTGGCATCGTTATGGCGTCATTATGGGTCTGATGTCACTGACGTTACTGATGTCACTTACTAAGTTTCGTACCATATGCTTCGTTGAAGAGATTTTGAGGATAAAACCTCCCAAAACCAAATTTGCCTAAATTGTGACGTCATAATTGGATGTAATGAAAAAAAGTTAAATTTGAAACAAAGGAATAATAATTATGCGATGCCACCTGTCAATTTTTGTATCGTAACGATGTTTCGTTTGGGAGATATTGAAATTCAAAAGTTTTTATTGGTACACAGTCTAAAAGATCCTTGGCTTCAATGCTAATGTGAATATACTGACGAGAAAAGAAAAAGAGACGATCATGTATGAATTTAAAGTCACTTCGCAGAAAGCCAAAAGTAAATAAATAATTAAATGAGAACCTTTAAATCTGAAAACGTAAAACTAAATTTAAAGAAACAATCAAATAAATAGTAAAAAAGAAAACTTCAGCTTCACCATCACCGGGGCATTTTTGGGCAAGCAGACCAACGTGTGAAATGTTTTAGAATGAACCATCTCCACAGGTTTTCATTTCACAACAGTGTAGTGCATTTCAAAACATATTTTGGCCTCACTATGCTGAAGCTTATTTTTGTCTGCTCTCCATCTTGGGTCTTCATTGTTTCGCAGAAAATCGTAACTTAAAAATTCCTCAACGTGGGAGAGTAGCACCAAATGGCAGGTAAGTAGTGAGTATAATATGCCACCTTTCTACGATCAAAGATAACCCATATTAGGTATGCTGTGAAAAAAATCTCTGAGAAAATTCAGAAAAGATTTTTTTTTTCTCAAATGAAGCTTTAGTAAATTCCTCGTCATCCAGCATTAGAAAAAGTAGATTGTTACTTTTCTACTTTTCTGTGCTGGTTTAATTGTTTAAAAGGGATAAAAAAATTTGAAGTTCGCGTAAAAGAATGAAATTGAAACATATCACTTTAAACCAGAGATGACGAATCATGGAAGTCACCATCAAGGTAAAAATATAAGATTTGTTATTATTTTCATTTATTTATTTTTTGTTACAGAAGTTTTTAAGAAAGAATTGTCAGGATTCGATAATGCTGCTAATTCTCCTTGGTGAACCATTTCTGAACATTAGATTTTTCCTAAATAAAGAAACAAAATTATTATACTTTAACATAAATCTTTATTTACATTTTTCTGGTAAAAGAAATGTATATCTCAAGAAAAATACATTTATACAACCTGGGAACAAGGTTGACATGTATCATTTCACTTTTACTTTTGAATATCTTTATCTTTATTTATTTTTAACTACATATATTTTTCTTTTGAAAATAAATGTTTTTATTTATTTGCATTATTTATTCTTTTATTTATTTGCTTCTCCTTTTTCTTACCGTTCTATTGACCATCTCATATACATAAAACAAATACTGATCATTATCCTGATACATTTCCCACCCAGCAATATCAGCTTTGTCGAAGTTAGTATAATTAAATCATACATCATCGTGAGGCCAAGTTCGTGTAGACTTCCTTTATGGTGTTTCGAGATAATGTTTTGTAAAAGCTCACTGAGATATCGAAGCTTGTTGACCCTTAGGACATCTTTTTCAAGCACCATAAAGGGTCTTGCAGAAAATATATGAGATTGGTGATGACTTTATAAAGCCGTGTGACCATGCTTTCCACTGCGGGTCCGTAACGACGTACTGCAGGATTGTTCATCTATATTTGCATTATCATAAAGGGGTGTGAAATCCAATCAATTTTTCTTTGATCTTTATGTAAAGATTACATGTAATTAACTTTTTCTTTTTTCATTCATTTTAATCACATGACCATTAGAGCTTTTTACAGCTGGTGATCTCAGAGTAAAAATGTAAACGTATTCATACACAACACACCGGATGTTTTCACGCTCTATTTTTAAATGTTTATGCTTATGCTGCAATTTTCTTTATTTGAATAAGACTTGCCCAGGCTTGTCTCGCATCATGCTGAACCTAGGTTTCACTAAAAAAATAGACATTTAGTAAAATAAACCTGAAATCATGATTGAAAAGTATTTTCTAAAACGTGGAATTCACGATCAATTTAAATGGAATCCTTGATGAAAAATTGTATTTTGATTGCGAAAGCTCTTTTCGTTCTCAAGATATCAAATTTTTTTGATTTTTAGACTGGGTGAATTTTGATGGAATTAGGCTTATTTGTGATGTTACAAGCAAGTTAGAAATAATGCTAACAAAAACTCTCTCATCCAAACGAAAACTACCACAATGCAGGATGCTATTTCGTTTTTCTCAATTTTCTTTGACTTCGATGACATTTTGCTGAAAATATTTTGTTGTATTCTCTATTTTCCTCTTTAAACATGCGCGCATGATAGTTTGCATAAATTCAATAGAAAAACATCGAGGAAAATGTTTGAAAAGATGAACAAGCCCATCTTTTTAAAAAGATTGAAAACTTAAACTCAAGATCAAGAAGGCCAAAAAATTTACCATCTTACATGCGCATGCGATTAATTTGTTCATCATAAAGAAATTTTTAAACAGCCGAGAATTCACTCAAAGAGAAATATTGTAAAAGCCAATCAAATTAAAGCATGGCAAAGTGAATGCTAAAACCAGCTTCCTGCATGGAAGTCTAACAGTGTTACCAATAATGTAAAGCATTACTTTAGAAATTTTATAGTCAATGCAAAAGTTTATTGGGTGTTCAGTCATGCAGTTTCAAACTACGGCAAAATGTTGAAACATTGGTTACACCGTATCTGTGTTACAAAGTACACAATATTTTTTATAAGAATGCCTTAATTTTTGCTGAGCCTCGATATTCTTAAGACATTTTTAATTCTGAGCCTAATATATTCTTAAATTATTCTTATTCAATGACAGAATTGTCACTTTAATGGACATTTTAGCATAAT
>JAYJMG010189458.1:0-11369 GCA_036873935.1 Stomotoca atra
GTTTGTCATTCGCGAAAATTAGTACACGCGAAAGTAAAAAAAAAAAACCTAAAAAAAATTCGCGAAAATTAGTACGCACGAAAATTAGTACGCTTAAGGTAGCTCTCGCGAAAATAAATTCCCGCGAAATACGAAAAAAATTAACTCACGAAAATTGCTATTGTGCCAAAATTCATGCCATCGTAAAGATGCTGTACATTTATCTTTCTCGTCATAGTGTCGTTGAATTCGCATCGTACAAGGACATGCAGAACGCTATTCGTAAATTGGATGATACCGAATTGTTTGGGAAAAGAGTCAAACTAATATCGGTACCTATTTTTCGTACTGTACCTATAGTCTTCTTTTAGTGTTATTCTTCTTGATTCCTTTGTTGATGTTTTAAAGGGTATTGTTATTAGCTAATATACTGCTCTATTACAAGTGATAGATTAAATACAAACCTCGTGATAAGTTTTAACTTGTCGGATTTTTGTCTTAGAATTATCGTGAATCTGGTTCTCGGTCTCGATCAAGAAGTCGAAGTCGGTCACCAAAGAGACGATCGCGATCAAGGTCGCGCTCACGATCACCTGCACGACGTGCTTCTCGTTCACGATCACCTAGGAGCCCGAGAAAGAGTTTCTCAAGAAGTCCAAGGCGCTCAAACTCGAGATCACAGTCACCAAGGTAGTATCTAAGAAAGATTGGTTTGCTGATGTTCGTGAAGTGACAAACGTAAACTGAAAGAAACGTGCATGCATTTGCTATGATTGGGTGCTGATTAACTGTCCAGAATTTAGCACATGCCCAGCTGTGTGCCTATTTTATCATTTTAGCTTAATTTTGAGAACTGGCGTAGTGAAGTTATTTCTTAGTTCATTCTTCTATTACGATTTGGTATCTGAAGTCTATTGTCGTAAGAGTCGAGAAATTCGAGAAATTCGAGGTTTTGCAAATTGTGTTGGTAATCGTGCCACTCGATGAATTGGTTGTCATAATGAGTCAACAAGTGACCTGTATGTTTTTTGTATGTTTTTTTGTTTTTTTGTAGCAGTATATGAAGAAGACATGACTATGAGTTTTAACTGTGTTGTTTGACTCTGATTATTTGTAAATAAATTGGTCATGAAAAAGAGCCATGATTTATCGCTTTGTGATCTTACAGGCTGAGGACGGAATAGAAAAGCTCTGATGAAGCGTGAAAGTACGTTCATGATCAATTTATTAGCAAAGTATTACAGGCGAAGTTCAAGTTCGTATGAATCCTTTGCACTTTAGGCTTCTTGATACCAGTGTCGCTTTTCCGAGAAGAAGCTACAGGTATATCGGAAAGTGGAAAGAAGCGTTTGGATCGAGGCTGCTTCTCACCCCTTGGGGGCACAGCGAAGATAGTAGTGAAAGTCCTGGCTTTGTTGACAGGAAATGTTACAGGATTATTCCATCTGCAACCAAAAATATTTCATGTACCAGATTGAGACAAGTAGCAACCAATTTTTGACTTTTTCAACGTCTTGCTACCAAATCTTGGCCACAACAAACCTCGTTTTCCTGATAAAATCCTGTGAACGTGATTGGATGTTCACGCCTTTTATCTTGTTGATGTAATTTAATGTCGTGTTATGCTCATTTTTGCTCTGCACCACAAAGATAACTGTTCTTGTTGTGTGGTTGCGTGTACATTAAGAGACATGTAGAGGTAGAATTATTTATTCGGTTCCAATTTAGTCGATACCCTGCTGCCTTTGAGTAACAAAGAAAAGATTTTCCTCCAGCGCTCATTGTATCCGGTACGCTAACACAATCTCTTCCAGAACTTTGTTCTAAATTAAAATATTTGGGAAATAGATTGTTCGTTAGTCTCGCTTTCTGATAATAAAAAAAAACGTCCTCACAATCCGAAAGAGACGTTGGGAATTTACACTTGATTAGATGCTGGTTATCCTAATTAGTGAATTGTCAATGTTTTCGACTCATATACAGCCAATAAAATGGCCTGATATAAATCAGGATCCAATCCAACCTCAAGTCCAACACCCGTTTGTCTCCTCATTCTCGTTATGATAAAAAAAAAAAAAGAAACAGTCGGTGCTGGATCCAATTCCATCTATCGATCATATGTTTTTTTAACTTAATAAAAGGAAAGCTCCGATTGTCTTACACGAAAATATCAACACGCATCTTGGTTTCATTGCCGTTTGTCTCTTTCTGACGGGTGGAACGCGGGATTAAAAAAAAACATTAAAAGAAAAAAGAGTGATACCTGTATCTGAAAATTCAAAATCAGGATCATTTTCTGCTTTTTGATGACAAAGGCAACGCTTCATTTGACTGTCTTCATTCATTTGAAAACATATCTTCGTGCAAACAACAGGTCCACCAGCGTTCATTGCTGGTCCCTGCCCGAACCACATAAAAGAGTGTGGCCATGTTGGAAATCCTGAAAGAAGGAAAAGCTCAAAATAAAGACGTTTATGGTACTTGGTCAGCGAGAAGTAGAAGAAGAAGAAGAAAATCGTGAGATGAAATGTATCGAAGAATGTTTTGTTAACAATGGTATAAATCCACGTAAATTTTATGGACGGTAAAAGAGTATAGAAGATAACCTTGGATGCCACAACATTGAACACCTGTTGGTTTCCTTTCTTGTTGTGGCTGTTGCGTCGGTGATAAGGGATATAGCGTGAAGGGTTTGACAGGGGTGGTTCGCACTTCTAGTAGGAAACGGATATCTACTGTTTTGTGTTGAGCTGTTCCTGTTGGAGATGTTTTTGTTACACTTGGTTTTGGCGTTACACTCGTTTCTGAATTTTCATCGCACTATGAGAACAAAATTTCAAGTCAAAAAAATGAGTTTACAACTTACAGTACTTTTGAACCAAGCAGGCACATCATGCTCAAATGGCCTTGCGATAACGTCGTTTTACCATGATGTGCCTACTGAGAACAGAATGAAGGCATCTTTTGATGGAAACACTTGGAGATTTGAGCATTTGAATTCATATGTATCCATAGATTCCAACTTCTTCATTCCTTCTATCCTTACTTAGGTTTTATAAACGAAAGATGTTTATGCTTGGCTTCAACATTGCGTCAAGAGAACTGGTGAATGAACGCGTCATCAAGGACACGTCGAAAAACTTATCCACGTACTTTGAATGCTTTGTTAAGCTGCCGTAGGTCAACTTTACTGAATCCTTTTCTTTGACCCAGTTCATCCGGCTTGATGTTTTTGTCTAAGGGTTCGATTGTTGCCTTTCCGTTATTCGTGAACGCTTTGGCACCGTAATGCATGACACTCAAGTAATCATATCTAATAAAAGGAAGAAATTTGTGTTAAAACTGATTAGAAGAGAGCAAACTCATCCCCAGCGCATCTTTTTTCTTTTGACACTTTTGTTAGAAAATAAGAGATAAAAAGCTCTGGGATCGAGTATGAGAAGAAAGGGATGGAAAGAAGGTTTCCTGAATTTTTTATTTTGACCGGTGAAACGCACTAATAAAATACCCTTCATGGGGAGATATTTTGAACGAAACGTTTTGTTACTTCCTAAATGTGGCACCCCCTGCCGACTCTGTTACTTTCCTCTATCTTCTGCATTATCAGGGGGCAATGAGGGGTTAACAACCTATATGTATACAAACATTCGGTCAGGGCACTGAAGGCTGTTCCGCTTCAAAATAGAACTAGGGAGTCATGGAGGAATCCTAAGTCAGTCCTATGGAAATAAGGATTGGCCTTACAAAATAAGCCTATATATGCATGGAAGAATAAAAAAAACGCTCAGTCAGCTAACTACTTTTCTGAAAGGGCATTTAAAAATCAAAGTAGGGGAAGGACATTAACTGTTTGTAAGTTGTGTTAGGCTAAAGGAAGAAGGGAAAAATTGGACAAATTGATAACGTTCTTTGATTTGCGATAAACCTTATTTTGTGTCATTTTACGGTCGAAGCCTGTGCCCCATCACAAAAAGGCACCTGACCGAGCACTATTTGATTGTCTCATATCAATATACTTATATACATATTTTAACTCTTCCTTAGTGAAGTCAATACCCCCTGGAATCTTATAAAATAGAGTAAAGTAATGGAGCTATCAGGGGGTGAAAAATCAAATCGAGAAAATCGAGGTACGGTTAGTCTAGTCGAATTGAAAAGTTTTAGGAGGTTAATGAAGGATTGGGAGTCACATCTTTGATGACGAGCTCTTTTATTTACTCACTTTTCAGAATAGTAATCAGCTATTCCCTTGGTGTACTTCTGAAAGTCATGCTTTCTATCTAAAAAAAGAAAAACAATGTAAACACGTATATGATTAGGCAACATTTCAAGTTTATAGAAAGTTTTATGTTTCTTATCCTAGCTAGCTGGCACATCATGGTGAAACCACGGTTGCGACAACGTCGTTTGACCATGATGTGCCTGTTGGGTGGTGTCAAGGTAAATTTAACAATACCCTAAGAGAAGAAATTTTCGCGAGAATTTAATTTCGCAAATCGGAAAAAAACGATTTTCCGCGAGAATTTAATTTCGCGAATTTAAGCAAAATTCGCGAAAATCGCGAAATTTTCTGTCCGCGAAAATTTCTTCCCTTAAGGCATGTTATTCCACTAAGGTGTTTTTTAAGAGTGCAAATAAAGGTAAACAGGTACGAAACACTGCAGTTTTATTAGATTTCTAAATAATGTAATCTACACTGTTTCGTACCTGTGTTAGAATAGTTGTCGTTAGTGACTGTTATCGTTGCGAGTTAAGCACAACCAGCTGAAACAAATCGGATCAAATCGGGAAGATCGGATTACTTTTATTTGAGTGATTCAAGGCCAACCATTGAGCCAGTCAGTTAGTGCAACTTAAATTCTTAATTATACCAACGTCTGTATCATATGGAAAACAAAGACGGGAATGGAGGATTGAAAAAAGATGGAAATGATAAAGGTTGATTATACATGAATTTGGCAATATTTTTTCATTTTTTATGCGCTAAAAGAAAACCCCTACCAAATATTCCAGTCGATTTCTCGTACGCTAATGATGATGAAAAAACGGGAACCAACAATAGGCAACATCCAAACTTGTTCCCAGGATAGTTTGTCTTTTTCTGATCCCTATAATTAGAAGAGACAAACGATCCTGGGAACGAGGTTACGAGAAACATCTTACCTGCTTTAACATTATCAAAGTTTATCTTGATATATTGATCACGATCAAGTCTCGTCACTTCATGAAAGAAACCCAGGGCGTGCATGATTTCGTGAATGACTGAACCTAAAAAAATATTTTTGATTGTTAACTTTTCATTAATCAGTGACCCCTTTAATTGTTAAATTTGACCAGTAAAATCGATTTGCCAGGGAGAGCAACTTTTTAAAAATGTGTTACCTTATAGGATAAAAATTTCGTTGGACATAATGTTTCGTCCGACGAAGTTTTGTCCTATGATTATTCGTATTAATCCTAAAAACCCTTAAAAAGTGGAATAAACACAACATGAAAGACTGCAGTTGGTTTAGAATAATTGTCGGGCATAATTTTTCGTCGGACAAAATTTTCGTCACCTTCAAAAAATTTCGTCACTTTTGTCCGATAAGGTATGCTCTATTTAGCAACCTCGAACCCAGGGCTTCTTCTCCTTTCTGATTCGAAAAGCGAAAGAAGCGCTGGGATCGAGGCATGCTCTATTCAGTTCTACACCCCCTGATATACTTTTTACGTTCTCTATTTTCTATGTTTCCAAGGAATTATAATTTGGCTAAGAAAATATTCAGGGTACATAATTGATTCCCTCTCTGCTTTGCCGTATTTTTAAGATGCTCTAATAGAAAGTTTCACAGAATATTCTGCATCGGTCCAAGCAACAAACAACGTCAGGTCTTTTCTGAATTCTAATTCTCTTCCCCTATTTTAAAAAGATGTTTTGGAGACGAATTTGCTCTTATTTTAGTACAATCTCTCTTGGACTCATAGTTATCCTCAAGGCTCTTTGTCTTTTCAACGATTTTGATATTATTCTACTGTCATAGAAACAAAAAGTACTGGGAACGAGTATGTTCTGTATCATCAAAAAAATGCGCTGAAAATCTTTGGAGGCCGTTTTTTGTAGAAGATAAGTAATATAAATTTTCTTTCCAATCTTGTGAAACTTCTGACTCAACAAAACTTGATCTTATTTGAAAAAGTATTTACTGAGTGAAATCAAGAAAAGCAAGCTCGTTCCCAAGGCTGTTTGTCACTTTTTAAAAAGAGAAACGGGACTGGGAACAAGGTTACAAGAAGAGTACATTGCTGTGTATCTAGTCCTACCTTTGAACAAGCAACTATCTCTCAGATCAATGTCCTGCTTGCCCCCAACTCGACCAACAAAAGATCCACATCTAAAAATCAAGTTCATGATATATCAAACTGGGTAGCTCATTCAAACGCTCCTAACAATCCCTACATTTTGCAACTCTATTCAGTCTGGGGGGGGGGGTATCCTCCCTAGTACATTTTCCCCTTTAACTTCTGTAATATTAATGCAATGCTAAATTTTCATGACTTTTATGAGTAAAAGGTTACTGTAATATGAAGCTTCATAGCAATTGAACAAGTAGTTTAGGAGACGCCGATACTTTATCCAAATGTAGTGTTTTTATTCAGGGTCCTGTTCAACTCCGTCACTACATGACAGATTCGGAATATCGGTCGACTAAAAATATAGTTGTCCTTCTTCTTACCCTGTTCCATATCGGAAAAACAAATAGTCATCTTCGGTCGTTCGTTCAATGAATTTGACACAAGAAAATTTGTGAAAATCTTGCAAGGCCGAAGTGACCACATCTTTAAAATAGTCACCTAAAAAGCAAAGTTGACAAGATTTTTGTGCTATAAATAGCCTGGAAACCCTTTACATTTCCATCAGACTTTGTTAAATTTCCATATTTCCATTATATTTGTCTCTTCTTCCTTCGTTCATTAATTTCCAAGTTGTACTGTTCGGCCTCTTCAACTTGCCTTTATACAGCGGAACCTATATAGTGGGGGCTGTTAGCACATTTATACTTCAAAAAAAATTTTGGATCCCCAATGTTTTTGTTTCAAAAGACAACATATTATACATCGTTGGAAAGGAAATTTTACTGTCGTTCTAAAAAGTATAAGAACCATATGCTATAAAAGGTATTGCGTCAAAAGATAAAATTGCTGATGTCATCATTATTTTTAGGCAAAATGAGTTTTACAATTATCAACATCCTATACATCGTTGGAAGGAAATAAAAAGCTGACTCTTTCTGAGTTAGGACACTGAGCTGACTTTTGAAACAAAAATATTCGGGATTCAAAATATGCTGACATCAGCGAAAAAATGAGTTTCACGAGTGTCCCCCAAAAATTTTGGATTTATACCAGATACTGAACGTTTTTACCAAGTTTCACATTTGTGTCCAAATTTGAAGTATGAAAGTCATTTTTTGTGCTAACAGCCCTCAGCGAACACCTTCCAGTCTGAGCAAAAAAGTGTCCACTAAAAGGAGGTGTATACACGTAGAGTTTTCGAGAAGAGTTTTATCTTAGTACTGTTTCTGTCACTCTGAAAAAAGGGTGTCTACTACAGGTTGTCTGCTATGGTAAGGTTCCATGTGCTAACCAGCGGGCACAACACTATTACTATTAGTTATACTTTTCATCATTCTCATTTTTGAAATTGAGCTTTGTAATTTGAGACATTTGTCAAGGTTTGAATGTATATCGGAGAGCAACCATTTCGTATGTTTGTATACACAGTATATATAAGTATATCTTACCAGAGCCCTCTTCGAGTTTATATGGAATAATATTCGTGGGCCACGTGAATTTTTTGTCAATCACAACATCTTTTTTAGACCCACTTTGTCTCATGTCTTTGATTAATTTGTTGAGTTTGATGTCACCTTCAATTACTTCGCCATTGGCCTGGTCTTCAGCTACGGTAAATAAAGTATTTTTTTAATCCGTCATTATTGTGATCAATACCTCTGATAAAGCGGAAAAGAAAAGTGAAGTGACAAAGACATCACGGGGTGCAGAATTTAGATAAAAATGTCATGTTTTTCAAAATTATGTAAAATAATACCCTATACTATAAAATACATTTTAATGGTGCATTTCATTTGGCAAAATGACAAAAATATGGAGGTCGCAAAGAGTTAGATTGTTGTTTTTGTATTGTTGTTGCTGTTGTTTTTGTTGTTGTTGTTGTTGTTGTTGTTGTTGTTCTCCTTTTTCTTTTTCTTCTCAAATTTTGGTTTAAAACAAAATGACATACTTGATTCCTCTGAATGGAGTTCCTTCACTAATTCATCATTATTGCGAGGACAGTATTTATCTAAATAACAAATTAATAGATGCACACAGGTCCTACGTTGATAACAGAGATATTTTATTTCTGATGTGGTCAACCTGTGTAAATATGAATGATAATAATAATAATAATAACAAATATAGAAAAAAACATATAAAACATATAAAAAAGACCAACCTCGTTCAGTTTATCAAAAAGGAGAAGAAGCCCTGGGAACGAGGTTGAAAAAAGACAATAACTTCTTCCAATATAATCTATTCTCATGATGGGGTGCAGGAGCCATGGCCCGCTCACTCTTTTGCACATCGTTCATCATACATATGATTGATTTCTTTTTACTTTAAGTAGGACAGGACAAAATATGACCAATAAATGTCGGGGGAACAATTTCGGGGCTGCATTCAGCAATTTGTCATTTATTTCGGTATTGCTTTTCACTTCGAAAAACTCTTTTCCCCCTCCCCCCTACTTTAAAATCCGTTATGCTGGTCCTGGTCTTAACTTTTTTAATTATTGCTCTCCTATATGGATTTTCTCATCAAAACAAACCCTTGATTAGTCATCAAATTTCGTCATCGGGTTGTCAGAGCAATGTCGATATAACGCATGCTCATTCCCGTTAATTCTTGTCTCTACGGCAGTAGGACAGGACTATTTTGTCTATGAAAAACGTAGAAATGTCAAATTGCGGTGGTTTGGAAGTAGGGCGCATGAAAAGTATATTTATAGTAAAGAAAATTTTAAATTCACATATGCATGTCTCAGGTGGTTTGGAACGACAAGTGGGTGAAAAACTGATTGAATTCATGTCTTACCGTTGCAATCACCATAAATATTTTTATCCACTGGTTTTCCTGTAACGTAGAGAAGAACAGCAAAACAGCTAGCTAAGATGAGCTGTACTTTCATGTTGCTTCATGATGCTCAGTTTGAGTTTGAGAGAGAGATAGGCTCACAATAGGCATGATTACTAAGTATATTTTGCCAGTTTTAAACCAAACAGTATCAAGTGTTCATCATGTAGAACAAAGATGTCTCACGCTATGTTTAAAATCGGACGTCCGAAAATAACGCCGCCTTTTATGGTAAACAGCATTTTAAAACTTTAGATGCACGCGAGGTGTTTGGCAGAGTTTTTAATCGAGTTTTTTCATAGATTTCAGCTTCAGCACAATTTCGTTGCAGAGAATATAATTCGCATATATTTATTTACTAACTAACAACTAGAAATGTAGGAAAGCAAATAGCTACTATGATTATTAATTGTGTAAAATATAAAAAATGAAGCAAAATGTACACTAAAAAAGCCCCAAAATATTGCAGGATTTACTGGCGAAAGAAGAGCCGAATAAATCCGCGTTTTGTTACGCTTCACTGGGTTTAAGGTTCAGTGTCAAAAGTAATGTGAAGTTGTGAACATCGTGATAGAGTTATACGAATTATCGCATAGCATGAGCTATTTCTATCGAAAAGAAATGAGACACATGGAAGGCTTAAAATTCAAAGAAGATGTGTGAAGATATCGAACTCTTAGTTTTCTGCTAAATCGAAAGAGCCAAACCTCCGTCACATAATCAAAAAGCGGAAACAAACCCTGGGATCGAGGTTGGGAAAGAGCGATTACCGACGATATAATACCCAAGGCCGCGTGTCTCTTTTTGATATAAGAATAACAGGCCTGGCTCTCGAGTTTAAGCCATATTCATTCTCATCACTTCTTGTCTCTATAACGAGATTGGAGGAAACGAAGAATATTATTTCGTCTTTCGTTTTTTCATCAAAATTGGTGAGAAGACAAATAGCGCTGGGGATAGTTTACAAAACGACCTTTTGTAAACAAGATTTGAGAATCAAAGGTTAGGACTCCAGGCTGTTTTCTCAGCTTTGGCATCCCCTGAAAGAAGCATTTCCGCTCGGCATAGCTTAGATTCACAGATTCAATTATTCTTAAGACTTCGTAGTTGTTTAAAATAGATTCTCCAAAAATCTAATGGACTAATTTTTTTGTATATATAAAAGTATAAAAGCACTAAATTCGATTTGTCAACATGACGCGCGGCAAACACAATGAATACTATGAGCACTTAATGAAGTTAGCCTTTGTTCAAGACCCAACCCGCTCGTCTACTGAGCGCGAGCGGGTTGGATCTTAAACAAAGGCTAAATGAAGTCTGCTAAAAGTACTTTAAAGGAAGAAACTTTCGCGGGAAGAAACTTTCGCGGTTTAGGCGAACAGCGAAATTTATCACATTTCGCGGGAAGAAACTTTCGCGGATGACGACTTTCAGGAAGTTTCGCGGGAATAAACTTTCGCGGATGGCCACTTTCGAAAGATATTGCGAGAATAAAAAAGGCGTAAAAAACAAAATCTATAAATAAAACGTGTTACTTGTACTCCAAACAATTATTTTTTTTCGCGAGAGTAACAATTATAAACTGTAATTACCTTAGTGGATTTTTTTCAGAATATTCGAAGATGATACTTTTTTTTGGAAAATTTGACAGGAATAAACTTTCGCGGATCACGATTTTTGGAAAATTTCGCAGGAATAAACTTTCGCGGATTTGGCAAAAACCCGCGAAACCGCGAAAGTTTCTTCCAGCGAAAGTTTCTTCCTTTAAAGTAGAACAAGGGTGTTATGATCAATTTTGTATCTTCCCATGCATGAATGTTTTCACAACAAGCTTGTAAGGAACAAGCAATACAGATATGCTAGTCAGGAAAATAAATTAAATAAGAAAATAAATTACAAATCTTTCCAGCCTTCTTTTTAGGACTTACTTCCGAGTACATCCGAGCGGGTATATCATGGTCAAACAACGTTACAACAACGTGACAACATTGTTTGGTCATGCTGTGTCCGCTGGGATAGACTCAGCATTGCGCCAGAAAATCGTGTGGAGTCCATGAATACGTTACTTATTCTTTCACTCTGGTGGAAGAAAGCCTGAAAACAAGATTGACTCTTGTTGAATATTTACACTTTTTCGAGTTTCAGTTCCCGGCGCTACTCACTCGTATCCAGAATAAAAAGACAGCGCGTAAGTTGACAAATTGAAGTTAAGTTTG
>JAYJMG010189569.1:0-19335 GCA_036873935.1 Stomotoca atra
AATAACACGCGCTCGTCTTCCTGGCTTAGATATTTTTGTTTCATATATAACTCAGCTATATATCATCGTTAAGTTCAACTTAAAAGATTGTAGGGTGAGTATTTTAAAACTGCTTATGCTGGGAAAGACATTTTCTAGTGATCTGGAGAGTCTAACATCCCAAAATATTTCTTCAGTGCCAACCATGGTGGCACTGAAGGTTTAGGCCCCCTTCCATTTTCCGGATTTTTTAAAAATGCTCTGTTTCATCCTTGTTCATGTTTGTGTTATAAATTGTATCTTTGTTGTGTTTTTTTGTCAATGTTAATTGAGCTTGAACTGCACAAATGTTGCATGTATGAAAGACTAAGTAACTAAGTGGCTTGTTATGTCGATAAAATTTTCCCTCAGCTTTTTATACATGCGTTGTTGTGAGGTTTCTGTATGGAGAGCACTTCCTTCCTTCTGATGGAAACTGAAATCAAAACTCACTTAAGGATAATGTTCGGACTACATCCTCAAAAAGACGCAATTTTTTTATTTAAACTCATATATATGAAATTGATTTTTTTTCTCCTGATTACATTGTTAAAAAGTGTTAACAAATGCATACAAAATATCCTGCAAACTAATCAGTTCTTCAACATGTTTTCTTTCTATCTTTTTTCTTCTTATACTAATTATCTCTTTGTGAAAAAGCCTAAACAAATTTGATCTTTTCTTCTGCATAGAAATATTGGTTAGACTTTTTCATTGTTTTGCCAACTTTGGCGTGTTCTAAGTTCCCTGGGTTTGCATGAAATTCTTCGAAACAAGGCTTATTTTAACCAATTAAATCTCAGGAACAAAAGTTTGCCTCAGTTTTTCAAATTTTTACCACATTGTCAAGTAATCCTAGTTTACATGTTCCTAAGTAGCAAAAAAGCCGTTTCTATTGTAAAATAATGCTTAACAAGCGAGGACTTAGAACTCAAAAACCATCAAAGTTTGAACTTTTTTTAATTCCTTAACATTTAATTATTTTGAAAATTAAATGCAAATTTAAAGGGCTTTCAGAATATATATTCCTTTATTGATGAAAAATGAACAGAAACGGAGTTATAGGAAAAAAACGTTTCGAGTCTTTTTGCATAATGTTATGTTAGAAATGTATTTCTAGTTTGAAAAAGGACTTAAGGTAGCACTGACCGTTAGAAAAATCATTTTTTCAAAAATTGATTTAATGGCTGCCAAAGTGACTAACAAATTCAGTTGAAAAATATTTACCGTGTGAAATAGTTTAAAATTGCTTGAAATTGAAGAAAATAGAAATTTTAACATATGACTGACATTTTTTTCTCTTTCATGTCGCACAACCTTCAACTAACACTATGCGCATGTGCAACGTTTTTCTTTCGCTTAACTAATTAATTATTCATGAAATGTAGAAAAATGTCATACGTCATACAGAAATAAAACTTGCAAAGCAATTAAAAAGAGAAAACATATGTCAAACAGAAAAGATAGACCGTTTTCATTTGGCTTGTGTATGAAAATTGAAAAAACTAAAAAAACTTTGTTACATTTTATTCCCATTGCGATTGAAGTTCTTTTTATTCATGTCAATAATGTAAAAGATTAAAAATACACACACTCGTTATATTTGAAAGAGATTTCGCATGTGAGTTTCATTTCAATGATTTCAATGTATTGTTTCACTTAATAACTAAAGCCGATAGATGTTTTTTACTCGTAATAAGAGTGAGTATAATTAAAGGACTAGCGATCCAACTGCATATTTCAAGTTTTTTTATAAGACTGTCACTTCAGAAAACAAGTGCAGTCGGTTTCCATTCATTATTCTTATTTTTGAATGATTATAATCCAGGAAGTTCACTATTAGAAAAATTTTCCGCACACGTTATGGAAACCACGTTAGTAAAGAACCGTTTCGCGTCAAAATGAACATTTTTACTTGCAATGGTGATGTGTTATAACTTTTTTTCGGCTGTTTTTTGTAATGTTTTTCTAGCTTTTTTAAGCATTATTTTTCCACACTAAATTTTATTCTTTTAACAAACAAATTATATCGTTACTTAGAAAAACTCTTTGACAAACACTGTTCAAAATTTTATGAGGATTCAATAAAGGGAAATGGAATATTTTTATGAAATGTGCAATGATGTTAAATCAATGCTCAACGGTCAGTGCTACCTTAACAAATTGAAAGAAAAATAAAAAAAATAAAAAAGCAGCACTTGTAAAATATGTGGAAGCAATGAAATATCTTTTGAAACTATGTGATAATGTTGTGAAATTAGGCATACAGAAAACAGATGCTTGATAAAATCTGAAATGTTTTATTGATTATGATATTTTTACTGCCATCGTTATTGTATTTGAGTTTTGCTTTTTTGCACTAGATATTTATTGGATGACAAGTTAAGGTCATTGGTCAGTTCAACTTATGCAGAAGAAGACAACGACATACCCAAGCTAATGACAGCTACAGTTTTAACACTCTTTGTTGCACTCACATTTCTTTGTGTGTATCGAGAGAACTCGCTATATTTATCAAGTGATACAGGCTATGCAAATGGACACTTAACATACACTCATATCAACGAAGCAATTTTGCTCAAAGATCTGATGAAAAATGGTACCTTTGACTTTTGGTATGGTGATGCGTCTCTTGGCTATCCAATGTTTTTGAATGGTCAGCCGTTGCCTAGTATTTTTACCGCAGTGATAATGCTGATAATGGAAAGGTAAGTGGTGCATCAAGATTTTTTACAAGAATGTCTTCTTTTCTGCAATTTACTTGAAAATTAAGATAGTGATGAGGAGCTAGATGTTATGTAGTTATTGTTGTTTATTTTTCAATAATTTTCTATTTCCATCAATAACATTTTGATGTCAAAATTGATAAAATGCCCTCCCGTTTTAAAGCCCTTCCAACATAAATGTCCAGGGTAAAAATCAATTTTGTCAAAACCCATGTATACGATCATTTGTAGAAGAGATTAAATGAAATAGATAAAAAAGCAGTTTGTCAATCTTTTCCTTGCAAGGTCTTTTATGTCCAGCAAGCGCACTCCACCCCCCCATGCTCTTTGTCCTGCTTTTTAAATGAGGGGCCACTCACTGAGAGGGGTAAGACAGGTCACTGGTTTGAGACAGTTGCTTATTGAAATGTAATTTTGATATGGGCAGTTAAAAGACGCTTATTCAAATCTTTACCGTAAGCGTCAACATCATTTTATTGGATGCTTAAAAGAGATGGAAGAAGTTTATAAAAAATTTGACTTGGGCGCTTATTACAGTTTGGCATTTAAAAGAATGTGGGCACTCATTTGAAACATTAGTATTTTTATCTCTCATTCTTATTGATTTTGTTTTCCTTCACTCATGGCTTCACCATCTTAAGTAAAGGGACCATTGGTTTAGTCAAGTTTCTTTTCCAGATAATAATTGATTATTTTTTTGCACCCCTTAATCTTGGCCAAGCCATTTTACAGAGAAAATGAAGAGATGCTACCAGGAATGGATTCATAGCACAACAACTGATCCACTATCCCTCTCTAAGCCACTGAACCTAGAAGACGTAACAAATGCATTATGCTCATAAGACATGTTATGTTATGTTGGAAATACTCATTGTAGGGAATAAGGTTTTTACAACCAATACCATTAAGGCTGTTAGACTGAAGTCATTGTGAGTTAGTTCCTTTGATTATTTTAAATCTTTGCTATTGTTAGGATTGTATCGCCATTGCAAATCTTCCGATGGATTATGGTGTTGCTCATCTCACTTATCCCAATAGCATGGTACAGAGGTGCTCGATGGTTATTCCTATCACGATTTCACAGTCTTGTCTTTGCTTTGCTCGCTTTTTCCGTGGACAGCAGATGGCAGACTGGTTTAGAGCTTGACGCCTACTTTTTACATGGTCTTTATCCTCAGTTATTTGCAATGCTTATGATGCCATTGACTGGTAAGTTTTCAGATATACTTGTCATTACACGAAGCACAATAATAAACAGTTAATCTAACAAGATGTGATTTGTTGTACGTTAAGACTGTGTTGAAATGTATCGTTCTTTAAATAACCGCAAGCATTATGTTTGCTCTATCCAATTTTGGGATGGGCCGCGCCAGGCATGGTATGTCAGTTTCTGATCGCATCTTGTTACTTTAACACACTCGCCAATGACCATTTTAAAAGCCATATCAAGGTAAACTGAAATGTTTTGATCATCTGTTAGACATAATTGAGATCAGATTGCTGCGGTAAAACATTCATTCATTGTAGTATTCTTTTCCACATTGAGATTTTGGTTTGAATTGATTGTGTTACGTGAAACATTTCTTTTTGCACACTTGTTACAAAGCCTTTTCTGTTGCTATGAAATTGATATTATTTTCTCATCTATTCATGACTAAACCAAAATTATGTAGTACATTATAAAAACATGTTCACAAAAAGAATTACACAAGATTGTAACAGTGGCGAACCTACGAATGAGTGTCGTCTGTTTCTTTTGTAACTAGCTGTTATTTACCAAAGAAAAACAGAAGGCACGATCTTCACTGTAGAGATATTAATTCTGATTCTGATTTTGATTAATTCTGATTTTCTGAAAATCTTCTTCATACTTTGGGGTAGATCAGATTATGAAGGGTGATATCTATAATAAGGCGTTGATAAATTTTCAAGTTCTTTTATGTTTTTTCAAGTTCTTTCTATTTTCTCTTGTATGAACTTTCGACACATTATGCTGAAATAATTTAGGATTGCTGAGACTGAGACTACGACCCCTAACAAAGTATTATATATACTACAAGTGTTTCGAAATCGCATTCCAACTAGAAGAATCCAATGGAACTTAGGTACCAGGCTCTCTTGAACCTTGAACCACTGCAAGTTAAGAAGTTGGACCCATGATATTCAAAAATTGAGCATTATTGAGGCAAAACACAAGATTGAGTACCCTTGGAATCAACAATTTCCGTGGTTTTTCAGCTGCTTCCGTTCATTTCAGACTGAATCTTAACACCAATCCGTGTGAAACGAAAATTACATAACATTTCTGACTTACAGGCCTTTCATGACAAAACATCCTAGCGGGAAACAGGCTAAGTGGCCTCATTGTGTCAAAACTTATGTGAACGGTTGAAGATAAAATTTCTCCTGTATGTGTGTATACAGGACCTAAGCGGTTCCATTGTCTGTTTTTGATAAGTACTTTTGCCTAAAAGTGCTTTTTTTGTCTAAAACTAGGCCATGTATAAGATCTGTATTTTTAAGTAAGATCTGTGTTTTTGTTTAGTGGCAAAGCTGTATCGTCATGGCATGTCAATGGGTAACAAGAATTCTTTATCTCCTGCCTACCTGTTATGTCTTACCTACGCCTGTCATAAATCAGTTGGTATATACTGCTCCATGCTTTCCTTGGTAACCATTTTTGCTTTTACTTCAACAAAGGAGTTTTCTCGAAACTATGTAAGAACATCTTTACTTCGATTTATGAAGATGCATACCTCGTTGTTCCTGTATTTGAGCTGGTGGATAATGCCAACAGTTATTTCGTACCCATACTCGGACAACAAAGCAGCAAAAGATCCAATGCTCTCTATGTCATGCTTACTTGACGCATTCATCAGTGGAGATATTTTTGATTTTCATCATTCGTTTATGTGGATTACTTGTTTGGTGCTGGCAGGGTTTTGTGTTCTTTTAAAACGAATGTACAGTGTCCGCACCTCCCTGGCTCACTTGAAGCAGAAACAGTTGTTTTCGCTGTGGCTTATCACGATTACTGTGGCATCTTCAATGTTGTTTTTTTTTAACCATTTTGCCGTTAAGTTCCTGTGGATAGTCCCTTTTGATTTTGGTTTGAGCAGCAACTTGCAATTGATCGCATTGCATTATGTGGCCATGTTGGTTGTATCGGTGGTTATCGACTCAGTGCTGCAATGGTTGGTCGATTCAATGCGGTGGAAGAAATTTTTGAAGTATTTCTTTTGTGCTGTGTATTGCACTTGCCTTGTTGCGTCTGGTATGAAAAGAATTTGTGAGCGAGTTACAGTAATTGAAGTCAGCAAAGAATTCCAAAAGTCTTTAGAACGTTTAAAAACAGATTATCCAGATGGTAGGATACTTGTCCATCAAAAGTTAGGTAAGATTTTTTTGCAACGACAATATGACTTATATTTCTTAGGTACTGGAATGTTGATATTCGTTTTCGAAAAGTTCAGAAATGTTCGCCATATTTGATTGTCCTTTTTAAAATGTAGGAACTGGTGGGTCATGGGATATGTCAAATATACCACATCTCACTGGAAAACAAGGTAAGCTTTTTGGATTTTTTGCTAGAACCACTAGCCAGTAACTTTTAATCAGAAATGCCAGGTGTTAGTCTGAAGTGACTGGTCATGGTCGAACGATGTTATACCAATACGAGAAACGTTTTTACAGCTTATTTGCAACGTCGTTTGACCATTATGTACGTGCAAAAAAGTTTTGAAAATTTTAACTTTTAGCTGGACATTGTGTCTTTTCCTATGTTATTAGTGAACTCGCTTGTTCACTTGTGTGATCTTCACAATCGTCTTGTTATGACTGAGATAAATGATCTCCACAATAATTTATACAGGTGTGATGTCCCGTTCACCAAGTGCATCAGACAGTCTGTCGATATTTTATTTGGAATCTATGGTGCATAATCACATTGAACCAGACGATTTCATTGCTCTGCTACAGTTGTATAACATCCACTACCTCGCAGTATCTAGTGCTTTGTTACAGCACAGCAGCTTGTATGTGGATCACTTAAAGCATATCAGTACAGTTGATGACATTGAATTCTATCAGATCGATCCTCATGAACACTCGTACAGTTACTTTGACTTTGTGTGGCTACCTGGTTCCGTGCATGGAAATCTGATGAACGTTCGTGAAACTGTACTTGATTCGGTGCGTCTATATTCGAACAAGATACTGTTTTACTTGAATCCGAGACGCACGAACGCTATGGAAAACAACAGCATGGTGGATGTACAGGTATTTTTTAATTTTATTTCTTGCCATTTCTCCATACCATTAGCGGAACTGGAAATTCCATTCTGCTCGATAAGAGATCGAATCATGCAGTGGAGATTTAAGAAAGTAAAGCTTTGTGGAAAAGTTAACTTCTGTGGAGATTTAACGAACGGTTTTCGGCATTACTTTTTGTTACGGAACTGTCATCGTTTGATGTTCCAATTAGCCACAGTCAAGATTTTTTATTAAATTATCTGTTACAGGTTTTGAGTGCGTCCTTGTACAATAAAATTGCATCACGAGAAAATACTTTATCATACGTGAATTGGAAAATGAATAAGCGAGATATAGATTCTGAACAAGCTATCCGATCGTTGGATGACATCTTTGCACGGAAGACCATGATGTCGCATGTGCTAGACGAGAGAAGATATACAACAGAATATCATGCATTGATAGAAGTAAATCGAGATGAATCGGTAACCCAGCGGGCAAAATTGTTATAAAGTCACTGTGGAGGAGTACGCGCATGATGCGTATCGTTTCGATATAAATGCACTCCTCCATAGTGATTTTTAACGATTTTACCCGCTAAGAAGTGTGGTCTCTTGCTTTCATTAACTGTCAATTAAAACGACATTCATTTAATATAATTTGCATTCCAAAACTATGTATATTATCTGTTTGTTTTGCGACTTACGACTCTCTGATGGAATGAATAAATAATATTAAAGAATAGAGTAAATAAAGTAGAGTACATAATTTTAAGTTCTCTGAAAGAAGGAGACTCAAAAAAATCTCCATTGATTTTTCATAAGCCACTTTCACGAAGATTTTTTTGATAAAATATCTGATCAACCTGATTTAGGTCTTACCATACAATGTTTGAATTGGTTTTTTTGTGCGATAAAGTTTTGTCCATGAGAGACCGTCAAAATTTCAAAAATGTTGGAATAAGAGCCAATAAGATATTGCAGTGTAAGTTTTGTGTTGTTCTGGACTTTCTTTTTTATTATGTAGACGATTGATATGGAACATTTGCTGATTAAAGTTTCATATCATCCTTTCTGGAGATGCGCGTATTATCCTGTCGAACAATCGTACATCATGGATGACTTCCATTTACCAGAAATGCAATGGAATCGGAAGTCGGCCACTGTTCACCATGTCTCACCTAATCTGATGGCTATCACTTTACAACCTGGTCGCTATCATGTCATTTTTCGGTATCGATTTCCTGGAATCCTAAAATTGGTTGCGCTCATTAGCATAATCATGTTTGTCAACAAGTTTTTTGGGCTACGCGTTGAAGTTAACTTGTGCTGGTTGTTGTGTTACGTTCGAAACAAGATGTTGTTCGTTTTAATCTTTGTGAGCCGCAGTTTTGTACATGGCAGCGTGACGTTATACTACGGAGTCACTGATCGCATTATTCCTGATGATGTCAAGATAGTTTTAAGTTTTCTTACGACGCCTGTTCTCACATTACAAGAGACATGTAGTAAGATAAACACTCGGTATATACGAGACCTGTCTCAGTCGATTTCCATCAGACCTAGCCTAAATCTTCTCTCAGATGGTTCTTTCACACATGTGTTTCGAAATTACATGTGGAGAAGAGATGATAAATCTTCAGGAAGTAAAACCAAGGGCGAAACGTTACGTGAAACGCAACAAGCTGCAAAACTTCATGATATACACTCTGAAATCAGCCAAGATGAATTTCTCTCTGATTTGGATGCTTCCTTTACATGTGACAGTCTGTTTAATAAAGTATCACCTCCCACTCCACCCAAACATACGAAGAAGAGTGTTCGTAAAAAGCAGTCGCGTGCAGTAAACGATGAACATGTATTTGTTGCCGATGTCGATCGAAAGGACGCTAATCTTTTTAAAACGACTCCACGAAAAAATCGTAAATCTTCGCCTGTGTTGGGAAATATTATAGAATCGCTTCGCCGTAATTCAACCGGAAAAAGCCAATCGCCGAAAAAACGACGATCTTACTCGCCTCAACGCGAGAGGATCCAGGAACAATGCCCGTTATCGTTTGATCCGGATAAAGTTCCTGTTACTCCAGCTCGAGGTGGTTCAGTTGTTTCCGCTCTGACAACTTCAATGAAAGAGTCAACATTTTCAACTCCTGAGTCCGTTTCCGTGTTACGAAACAAAAGCTCGACAATAGATGCGGAAGAGCGACGAATGACATTGATCCCGAATGAAATTTCCGTAAACTCGGTACAGTTTCAGTCTGCGGACGAGAATTGCGAACACAGTGCGATACATAAAGAGCCCGGAAAGGCTGATGATTATCCTATCGATATTGATCGATTAACATCGTTGGATAAGTCTAATGATCGAGAAGAAAACGAATTGAATTTATCGATGGATATGGATGATGAAAGTTTTTCACCAGAATTATCGAGTTCTCCGGATTTAACGCACTCCTCCCCAGAAGTTTTCACCTCTTCAGACGCTTGTTCTTCTCCTGATTCTTCGTTTGAGTACACTAAAATCCCGCAACAACGGAGTGCTTTGCAGAAAAAGAATACAAATGAAGAAATGGTCGTTCAGTCCGAACTTTATAGAATTTATATGCCGGAACCGAAGGCCTCGCCGAAAAGGTCATCAAATAGAAGGAATACAGTGAACCTCATGAAGCCAGTGAAAGAAGAACTACAGCAGTTTTCACCACGACGAGCCACTATGGATCTAGGTTATAACTGAAGCTCAATAATGAGCGAATTGTCTTGAAAAACGAAAATAGAGAAAAACGAAAATAAAAACGAAAGTGGATAGGGGGCGAACTTTAATTTATTTGTTTATTTATTTATCTGTTGATGAAATTGAGCGTTCGTTCGGGTGGGCTAATTCTGCTATTTCTGCTCAAGAAGTGAGAATCTTACAAAAATTAAAATTCCAGGTCAAAAGATGCGAGCCTTATAGTTACTCGGTAACGGCTGTCAACAGTTCTTCGACCAGAATTAGTTAAATATGCACCTTGAATGTACATCTCCACACCCTTCGTTTGTAATGTCAATACCCCCTGAAATTGCTGGAAATTCAACAAAGTTTTAAAGTTTAAACTAAATCTGAATTCAGAATAAGCTTACAATTATTCTCAAATTAAATTCTCAGAATAACCCCCTGAAAAGCCGCATTTGTTGATATTTGAACATCAGCCGAAGTAAAAAATTCAGGGGGTCACTAATGAAAAGTTTAACTGTGAAGTGCTACGGGTGAGAAAATTGTGTGTTACCCAATTTATGTGTTGATTCCTTAAGACAAGAAATTTAACGTGGAGCAATTTGAAATATGGTAAAATCAAATTTACGAGAGATAATATATGTTATAGACTTTTTAGTTGTAAATAACAATTTGTTTGCAAAACGTTTATCAATCTTGTGGAACGATTCGCGAAATATCGTGTAGTCCAAATTAAAGTTGTCAATTTGGCGAGGACAGATTTCCTCCAAAGTGTCCTGCTTAGGTTTTTAGCCTGGAAGAAGCATCCCGTTTAGTCCACTTCTTCGTCTGAACGTAAAATGTTGCGGTTGTTGTTGACTGACTGTAGTGAGGTTTCTGCTACTAGGTTTACCTATGTTCATATTTTTGCAGTTCATGTTTATAAATGTATTATAGATGTATCATAGATGTATATACGATTTTGAGATTAGAATTGTTAAACTTGTTACATTCAAAAAAAGAATTGTTGAAAATTTGCATTTCGCGGTTTTTTCTTTATCAAATTATCATCTGACTTTCTTATGGATGTTCATGATTATTGTGGAGAGCGGTATTTATCTTTTCAAAAGAACATTGCAAGATCTATTCGGCCATTTTATTTTGAAAACGGAAATTTTCGGTACAACTTACAAACTTCCGTTGTTTTCAAAATAACTTGGCCGAACAGATCTTGTACAACAACTTTCAGACATTTGTTCTGTAATTATGGAATTCAAAAAATACCTATTCTCACAGGAAAACCTGAGAAAATGAGAAAAAAGCATTTGATGTAATTGCTGTAATCTACAATCATGGTCAAAATATGTTGAGACTAGTGCGCAGTATCGAAGAATTGGAAACCACAAGTATTAGGAATCTTAATTCAATAAGAAACTTTTTTAGTTTACCAATGGACTTTGAACTTTGGAGCTTTTGTACCTTGAACCCCGGTCAGTCAGTTGAGGAGTCGGACCCAGGATGTCCCAAAATTGACAATTATTGAGCCTGAACACGAGATTGAGCACCCTTCCAATCAAAATATTTCACGGTTTTTCAGTTGCTTCCGTCCATCTTAGACTGAATCTTAACACCAATCCGTTTGAAACGAAAATCTCATACCATTTCGGACAAACAGGTCTTTCATGAGAAGCCATCTTACCTGGAACAAGGCTAAAATTCCCCAGATTCTCAAAAATTATTACCATGATTGTAGTCTGAGTAGTAAGATAAAAGAAGATTATATTTATGATGAGATAAAGGAGCTATAAAACGTCGGGGAATTCAACACCCTCCATTCCCTTCGTATGCGACTGTATGTTCTTTTCGAACGCCAGCAAAATCTGTGGACCGCTAACTGTCTCACCTGAAAGTCTTGAATAAATGTCCTTGCAAACACAAAAGTTTAAGTCTACCTTTATCGCCGGTCTTTTTAACGTCGTGTTATAAAAGCCCAATAATAACATATCTGGAAATCCTGAGCTGGCCATTTGTGACACTGAAGGTAGAAATACGGCGTAAAAAATGCCTGGGTGTTCCTTGACCGAAGGTGTAAAGAATGACCACGTGCAGTGAAGTACTTTAAATATGAAATGTCACGTGAGTGACTGTAGTAGCCTAATTGGTCAATTAAACAATAGCACGCCACACGGGTTTACACAATGAACTGTGTGCTATAAAGAGTAGGTGTAAGAGAGAAAATCCGGTACTGCGTCATATAGATTATCTGACCAGTGTGCAACCCTACAAACATTAAGTCCCAAATTGGACCTAAACAAGTGTGCGCACCCACCGCTGTAAAATGGACACTTGTGAAGCGGATGGTCAGTTTGAACCACTCATTGGTAAGAGACATGAATGGGAAGTGAAATTGACATGGTCAGCTGCCTCAGTATTGAGGGGTGTGGCCAGTAGATGGTCTACCTGCCAGAGCTTTGACCAGAGGGTGAAAATTCTCAAATTTCAAATTTATCTGCTGCTAAAACCATTCATATAATCGGAAAGCTCTTCAAAAAGTAAATAAAAGACTTTCAAGTAGGTATAGTGAAATTGTTTACCGTTTTTAAGATGTTATGTATTAAGATATTCGTCTCGTCCTGTCCTATAATCACAGAGAGACATGAAGTGCTGGGAACGAGTATGGTCTTGCTTGTGTGTCATCATGTTCGGCTAGCAATACTTACGAGCTAGTATTCATAATGGCAGACTACGTTTCCTTCGCATCCAAGACTATGACTCTGATTAATCACTTTATCCATAGCAGTTTTTCTACTGACTGCTTTATCATCAGTGTTAAATGAGCGGATGGTGCTAGGGTTTGTGCAATTCCACGACCAACTGAGATTTTTTAATTAAGGCTTTTTCACACAGACAGTTCAACATGATTTTTATGTGAAAATACGAGGAGCTGTGTATTTGGGAAGCTGTCGAGATATCACAATATATCTGTGGGTTTTTCTTTCACCCAGAATGCCGTGTGAAGGTTAATATATCAGGTAGTATTCACAAGTCTACGGAAAATAATGCTATTTGTGTGAATTTATTTTGGCGTGTCAAATAAACTTCGTAGTAAAACTACCACATTTATAAGAATGGCTTTGGAAAAAGTGCCAAAACTAACACTCGATCCCAGGTTCTTATTGTCTCGCTCGTCCTCATATATCGAAAAGAGACAAACAACCCTGGAATCGAGGTTGGCCAGAACTCTTTTACGAATTTCAAAACTAATGGCAAGTAATTCTTGGTCAACTTTGTTGACAGACACCTTCCTTTCTGATGCTAAAAACAACACGCTACCCAAGCTTTCGAAAAGCGAAAGAAGTCATGGGAGCAAGCTATATCTTTGTCAAACAGACAATCAGCCTATCGTTATTGAATCGTAATTTTCAAGATGCAACACCGCTTGTGCAACGCCGGGTTCCGGCTTTACTAGATTTGAATTTTGTCAAGTTCAACCTCAACTATCTCGACTAATCAGACTATGATCTGACTAAAATTTATTCCAACAGGGTCATTGGCGAAGTGAGTGTCGGTAGTATCATTTTCAGACTTAAAAGGTTTGTGGCTCGATCATCTGATATTTAATAGTAATTGCTAAAATTTAACTTTCATCGTATGCAAAAGCAATATATTTAATGCTAAGACGAGAGAAAGCTTAATCGTTGTGTTTATCTCCCAGTTATGTAGTCGAGCGGCTTCTTGTTATGACTGCTCTTGATAATATGAAAGGTACAGTTTGTGGTAGCTACTTGTTGAATAAAAAGGACAGACGCGCTCATTTGAGTATGGAAACGACAAATGCGCTGGAAAATTACGAATGAGCGCGGGCACGCATCAGAAAATCAATTTACCTTGGCCTTATATGGAGCCCTAGTAACTCGGTAGACCAAGTTCCCGCCTGGCCCGACATCAATTTTATACCTGGTACTTTTCAGGTAGAGAGTTTCTGCGCATGTTTGATACATAATTTTGTTTTATTTAACCGAGTTACTCCCTAGACCGGATGAAGATAATCTTCACTGTCAAATTTCATTGTTTTCGCTGTTGAGTGAGATCTCGATCAGTTGAGAAATCTTGGGCTCTTAGGTTGATTTTATCGAAACACGGGTAAGAAAGCAAACCTCAAATTTGTCCAAAATTCTTAGATTTCTCGTGTTCTGTCCAATTGCAGCAAATCTGTCCAGAAGGGACCCCTCTCCCCCTCCCCACCCCATCTCTCCACTGCATGTAAACGTATATACAAGAATTTATTTTTGAGGAATATTGACAGCCCATGTTTTAACGTTTTTCCTTGTGCCGAAACCGTATTGAAGAAAAACGTTGATTCATTTTTCCAATATATTCTAAAGTTCTATCATGATATATCTTTTACAGAGACTTACAGTTTCATTTGGTACAGAGGAAACATATATATAATCTACATCTGCTCATTAACTGCTTACACAGCAGCAAAAATGCCTTTTCGTTTCCTGAACGACACACAAACTCTCCAGCAGTAAAGTTCATTTCTTTTATATTTTATTTGTAAGCAAGAGCCATACATTTCAAAAGTAAAACGAATCACACAAGTATTACGACAGGTTTAACGACAGGAGGTTTTCTTAGAAACATTGGCGCCGAAAATAATCAAGTCCTTGCACAGAGGAAAGAGAGTTATAAGTTTTTAGAATAAACTCTTAACAGATGATACAAACAAAACCACGCATAGTTTTATGTAGAGAAAGTACTAACCACAGGCTTACACAAAATATAAATATAGGCTAGTGCATTACGTCAGTGCTTAAAAAAAATAAAAACACGATTAAAAAACAGAAACTATAAACTGTAACTAAAAATATAGCCGTTCACAGGTCATATAACTTAGCGCTTACATCTAATCCCTGTGTGTCGGGTCCCATCAAAACTACAAGCTTACTTGGATGATTCTGGGGGGACAACGGTTACAGGGACGTGGGTGTGGTGGAGAACATAATCACTCACACTACCCACAAATGTACGGCGAATGGTGTTCAAGCCACGGGAACCCATCACGATCATGTCCACTGATTTTTCTTTCGCCATCTGACAAATCGCCTCACCTGCTTTTCCAAAACTTTTCTGCGACTCCTTAGAGCACTAAAGAAAATTAACTGTGTCAGTACAGAATTAGCACCCTTTCAAATTTTCCCCTTCTTACGGATTTTGATGTAAATCCTGATAACATTTTAAAATTTATTAAAAATCACGAATGGTGAAGAGGAAGTAACCAAACCAAAAAATTATTCTTGAAAGCTGTTTAACTAATGCCATCTATCTGGAAACCTGGAAGTGTGCTAACGTCGCACCTGTTCATAAAAACTCGAAATACTCCAGTTTGTTTGATAACAAAGTTTCCCAAACTCATTTTTGTCAATTAAACCAAGAAAAAGGCTCAAAAACTGGGTCTGAAAATTCATTTAAAAAACACAAAATAACAATTTCCCCAACTAAGTTAAAAAATCTAAAAGAAGCTGAGCAACAGCATATGTTGAAAAAGCTCCCTTTTCTTCTAAAGCTTTTTACAAACCTTTTTCTCTTCGCATAATATTTCGTAATGAGCTATCAATTTATCTGATTTACTGATAGCTTCGGCTAACTTGTCCTTCCATTCACCAGTAGGAAGTTGCATCGGTTCTACAATCAAAACAAACAAAAATTCCAAGGAACTAATTTTCATAGGGAATGAAAGAGCAGAGCAAAGCACATCATTAGCACTCTTAAAACAAAATATGGTGTGATTTATAGCACCTCTAGGGAATTCTTCCTTTTTACTCAAAGCATTGACTTTTTAATTATAGCACCAAAATAAGTTCTTCTCTGATCATTACAATACTTCATTGACAACAGAACACATTCTCAACAACATGCAAAAATCCGTCTGTGACATATGACGCAATGACATTAGCTTCACTTACCAGTTAGATTGAAAGTTGATAAGTGAGGGGCTTGTTGTACATGCAACAAAATAACATGATCACCGTCCTTGTACAAGTTTGAAGAATAAACTAGAAATAATGAAAGAAATATAAATGCAATATGATCTTAATCTAAGTAGTTAAAAATTAATCCTTCCCTGATTTAATTTTTTATTCCAAGAATAAAGATCAGATTGTTTCTGCATATTTGAATCTGGTGAAATTTTGATAATAAGAATAATGATAAATTCATCGACTGGCAAGCTTTCGAAGACGTTTGGTTTCATGTCTCCATGATCATGCCTTTACAATAAAATCATCACACGTTTTATATATACTACCTTATAGTCACTAATTTTCGCGGGTTTTTAATTTCGCGATTGTAATTTTACCACATTTTCACGGTTTTTATTTTTGCCAATTGTTGCTTTGACTTTTTTTCGCGACATTTAATTTTCGCGAAATTCATAAAATTAAAAAAAATTTTTTTAGGGAAAACATAAAAAAGGTTGTTTTTGATACGTTTTTTATATACCTATATACATCGATTAAAAAGAATGAAGCCCTGTATACATAATTCGAGCTTTCTTTTCACAGAATCTCATATGATTTTACCTGATAACCGATGTCATAAAAATGAAAAGAAAAAGAAAAAATTCGCGGTTTTTATTTTTCGCGATTTGCTCATTTAAATTTTTTTTGCCTCATTTAATTTTGCGAAAATGCCTAAAAATCGCGAAAATCAGGAAAATTAGTTCCCGCGAAAATTAGTGACTATAAGGTAGATGTAACAATAAGATAGATAATACACTTGACAGTTAGAACAATGCGTAAGGCATCAATAATGAATGGCCCAGCGATTCCCATAGGATCATGACAGTGTTTATTTTCCAAGAAACATTTGCAGCATTCACAGGAAGTTTCTTGTCGGGGGCCAAATGAAGCTTTTCATTCTGACGGACAATAAAATCTTCAGAAATTATTACAGGCCAAATGCAATTTTTGTCAGGGTGAATTGCATTTCAGTCAAAATGACTGATATGAAAGTTCATTGTGGAGTCTCTTTTTCATATAAACACAGCAGATTTCACAATTTGGGTAAATTTGGTACTAACAGAATGTCAATTTGCAACCCCACAAAATATGACAGGTGGCATTTGTATTAGAAGTCCTCTCTCTCGAGAAAAGAAAATTTTTGGACGACGTCCATTCATGACTTCACAATTTGGGTAAATTTAGGGTTGACGTCTATTATTTTTTATTACTTTATTTTTAGTTAGACGGGAGGGGAAAATATGTTTGGTTAGCGTCAATCTTGGCAGACAAATTCGGTGGGTCGGTCGACAAAAAAAATCAAAAGTTTTATTTTCCCTTTCTGTCCTGCTCTGCTTTCAGCATTCTTCATATGAAGTAAAGAGCCCATTTGCCAAACTAGACTTGTCTTTTTTGAATCATCCCGGCTTTTTAACCTCGTTCCCATATAGGGATGATATATCAGGGATTCATCCAAGCACTTTTAGCTACTACCCTTTTTCCAAATGAGATTGAGTTTTCCCCCGGTCAGTAATTGGAGACCTGGGGTCTGAAAACCACGAAAGCATTCTCAGACACCTCAAAACCTCAAATGTCTATGAAATAGACACAAAATACTTCAGCGGTATCCCTACTACTCTATCAATTTATTTATTTATTTATTTTTTTTGAGGAGAGATTCAGTTTCAAAACTCAATTCAAGATTGAGTATTTACTACCTGTTTCCGGTTAGACCAGGCGAATTTTGAGCTAGGTACCAACTTTTTAGGGAGAAATTTTCAATTCGTCGAAATGTCAGAAAACGTTCATTATGCGTACTTTGGCGCTACTTATCTCCTTAAGGACTGATAATTTCGCTATACTCGCTTTTAAATGTCCTCTATTCAGTTTTTTAAGAGCTTTTCAATGGTATTATTCATTTTTCGATTTGAAGACACCTAATTTTCAAAAATTTTCATTATCCCACTCCACTCACCTAATTTTGCAAGTGGAGGTCATTAAATCGGCTATAAAAATCTGTTGCCACCTCCCCAGACAACCCACCTCGGATTTTTGTAAACTCCAATGATGTATCTAAACCATGAGCCATGTGAAAATTTCTCCCTAAAAAGTTGGTACCTAGCTCAAAATCCGCCTGGTCTAGGTAGCAGGAAAGTGCTTGGAAAAATGCCTGGGTTAAGGCATGTGGCTGAACGGGGAGGTTTTCGAACGTTTTCTTTTGTTTTTCTTTAGGGTCTTTTTCAGAGATTTGCTCTTGAAAAAAGTAAGTCATTTTTTACTTGCCGACTTGAAATTCCCAAATTTTCTCATAGTGGATTCAGTCGGTCGGCGCTAACATATTTTCCCCTCAAGCCTTATTATTTTTTCGATTTTTTCTGATTTTTTTTAGATGATTTTAACGTTTTTTCAAAATTCTGATTCCACGCTTATCAAATTTCCGAAAAATTTGCCTATAGACCACCGCAGCATGTGGTTGATTTTGAGGCATAACTTTAAAACGCACTGACCAAAGGTGGTGGAATTTGGCAAGAAGATGTTTTGGACAACCTAACAATGATTTTTATGTTATAAATTGCATGTGGATCTTGTTTAAGAGAGAGAAAACCTGGAGAGAAAAAACCTTGTGCAGCTTATTTAAGCTGTATTTTACAGCTTAATTTGGAGGTCGCCTAAATGAAGCTGTTACAACACAGCTCACAGTCAGCAGTTTTGTCGTGTTCCCCTGACTGGCATAAAACGAGAACATTCCTCCTTCAAGTCATTCATAGCAAGAATTCTTATAGCTGCATGAAAAATATTGAAAAATATTGAAAAAACAAAAATTAATTTTTAAATATTCTCAGCTACGTGTATTCACATCAAAAAATTTACAAGAATTTACAAAAAAATATTAAAGAATTGAATCAATATTCTGTGTTCCTTCTTTAGAAGCAATAAAAGCAAAACGAGAAATAAATGAGCAAGACTTACATTGAAAGGCTCTTTCGGAGTTTTCACTGCCATCCACTGGAATCAAAATTTTTCGTGTCATTGCTGAGGTTTTTGTCTGTAACGTAACAAAGGGTCGCAACTGCCAAGAGACTGTGGTTTTTCGTTTGGCTGCTGTGTTTTGATTTTAAACTTTTTGCACGCACCTCCCCACCATTTGCAAAAGCATTTGCAAAAGACGGGGGTCAAAAATATAATTAATTTTTAAAAAAATAAAAAGTCACACTTAAAAATAATAAAATTCTAAAATCTAACCTTTCTATAATATTTCTTGTGATTCTTTCATTTAGATTTTTGTCTGAAAAAGGATTTATTTACATCAAAATAATAAGCGAAACATAACAAAACGCCCTGCTTTTGATTGCACAATAATACAGACTAGAACATGCAGTACGACACGTTGGCGAAAATCGGGCTTTGGGTTTGAAACTGCACTGGGGTTCACCGACTCTCCGACACGCGCCAGTTGTCCCGTTTTTCTCGCCGCGCAAATTTTTTTCGGTACGATATCGAAAAGAACATAAACAAACAAGGTGGCTCTTTTCAGTAACCTCAGCAGAAGAACTCTGTATTTATTATTGCTGCAACATTTAAAAGAGAAGGAAACTGTTAAATACAGAAAAGGAATGTGGATTAGAAAACTATTTAAGGAAAGAGAA